>JBBPBS010000549.1:960367-1028601 GCA_037974835.1 Cicer judaicum | reverse complement strand
TTTTTTTTTTTTTTTTTTTTTTTTTTTTTTTTTTTTTTTTTTTTTTTTTTTTTTTTAATTTTTTATAAGATTCTCTGTACATTTTCCACGTGCTTCCAATTATTGAAACCGAGTTACTTAGTCATTGTTCTGTAAATGCTCCAATATATGTTGAAGATGTAAGTTTTTAGATAAATGGAGGAGAGAAATAATACGAACTTTGAATGATTGATAATAATTTGGTGCAAAAGAATAACACTAACTCCTTTTAATAGGGATTCAAGACTTGGTCCTAAATAAACAATAGAATTAGAAAACAAATAATGATTATAACTAAGTAATATGGAAAATAATCATAGGAAGTAATCAAAGATTAGAAACTGATCCTAAAAGATAAACTAAGATACTCTGACTATTTGACATAATATTAAAGATACGATAAGATATTTCATATATTCTAAAACACCCTTTCAAACTAAAGCTTAGATAGTAATGCAACCAATCAAACAAAGCATGGTCTGTCCCTTTCAAAGCAACATTTGGAAGCTTCCCAAAATGCTTAAACATGGCTGCTTGGGATAGAGATGAGGCCAGTGCATCAAGGGCAAAGGTTGGGGTCAGAGCATCAGGGAATGGGACAAAGATAGGTCCAAGCCCATTTGGAACCAAGCAAGGGCTAGTGCATTTGGGATGAAGGCTGCGGCTAGAGCATCTAGTCTAGGACAAAGTGTTGGGCTAGCGTGAGTCATTTCCATCTAAAGTCATTATTGGAATGACTAATATGATTCGTGGTAAAAGACTCATGACTAGAATGATTCATCTGTGGTAAAAGAATCATGAGTAGAATCATGACTAATATGATCACATATACGATCAATTAATGAGAAATGAACTGCATGAAAAATACCGACAAAGAAGCAGTGTGGCTGTAACAACATGAAGCCCACAACAGAACCAAACAAGGATAAGTCCTGGTCGAGGAGAGAGGGGCAATGCAGCAGAAAGTATTTGCTAATGTGGCTGCATGTGCTGCCACATGTGGCAGAGTCTAAGACTAATATGATCACATATACGATCAATTAATGAGAAATGAACTGCATGACAAATACCGACAAAGAAGCAGTGCGGCTGTAACAACATGAAGCCCACAACAGAACCAAACAAGGATAAGTCCTGGTCGAGGAGAGCGGGGCAATGCAGCAGAAAGTATTTGCTAATGTGGCTGCATGTGCTGCCACATGTGGCAGAGTCTAAGGCTGCCATTTGAAATCGCCCGACAATGTGCAACCATGTGAGAGAGAATTGGAGGTCTTCAGCATGCAGTATGACATCGGGTGGTGGTGGAGGAGGTCAGAGAAGCTGAAAACACATTGGAAAAAAGGACAGCATGGCAGCAGAAACCAAAATTTGGTTTACCCCAAGATGAAAAAGATGGTTCACTAAAATTATTTCCACATACAACTCTAATCACATTCCCAAACCTTTGAAAACTCATTAGCTGCAAATGACAGGTGGTAGATTTGGAGTGCTAACATAGTTGGGATGCCAAATTTACCATATGATGCTTTTGCACTCTTTCTATTTTTGGCTTAAAAAAAAAAAAGAAAAGTGTCTTGTGTTGCTTTGCTTTTTCTTTCAGTTGTTGGATTATGGTTGGATGTACTTAATTTTTTGTTACTAGAATGGAATTTGGTACACAGTTAATGTGAAAGCAGCTCAAAGGATCTCATGAAATTGTATGGCCTCAGTTATATACTAATCATGGTTTCTTTTCTAACCCATGATGTTTAGCTTTTTCAGGGAGATGTGTAAACTGTCTGATGTCTTGAGATCGAAAAATGAAGAAAATGAAGCCTACTTATCTGAAATAGAGGTTGGATTTCTTATTTTGGAGGAATGGAGTTCTACTTTCTGCATATAACACATTTTTCTTATTATTCAGCTTTTAAATTTTTTTTCTATTTCTTACAATGTAATTTTTGCGCTATATATGTCTGGATGATTTTCCTTCAGACTATTGGACAAGCATATGATGACATGCAAACCCAAAATCAACATCTGTTGCATCAGATTACTGAGAGAGATGATTACAATATTAAGGTAATTTTTCTTAAAATTAGTTGCACCTATATAACTGTAATTGGAAAATGATTCATATTTAACGTGATGTCTTTGCCATTTTCATATCAACAAACCCTTGTGTTTCTGTTGGAAACCTGTAATTAGGTATGGATAAGAATCTAAGATTCTTTTGAATTTAGATAAAAAAAGTCCCCTTCTCCCCTTGTCATCAGTAAACAATAGAGGAAGATGAGTAGTACAAGAGCATGATGAACTAAATAGATAAGAAATTGAACGTGCTGACTAAGCAGTACTTCAAGAGACTGCAATCTCTCTTTTGTTAATGTTTTAGTTTTCTTGTCTTTTTGTTTGATTTATGTTCATGTTCGTGTGTTTTGAGAAACCTGTGATTCCAAACACGTGCGAAGTTACGCACTTGAATAAGACTGTATTTATTGTATTAATGAGTGAGGAGAATGTACAATATATATGTACGAGAGGCTAAGTGGCTAACCTAATCAATCCCTAAATATCAGGGAATAGAATAAAGGGAAGACTCACACCAAATACAATCATGATGATATGTTAATTGGTGGTACTATTATTTTACATTTTCTCAACATATAGATTTGGAAAAAGTTATAGTTGGAATTATGAATGATTTTTTTCTGCCATGAAAATTGGGTTTTGGTTGTTTATTTTGTTGTATCAAGTGTATTGCTATTTCCTTAATTTGAAGAGATGAATCTGAGTCATGCAATAGGTAAATAAGACAATGCTTCATACTCGTTTTCCTACTATATAACACTTCAGGTAAATGTAATTAAGTCAAGCTAGAGATACAAATAAAGAATAGGTATTAAACCAGTAGTATGTCTCAGATGATGGTATGCTAACACTTTTGGCGAGGTTTCGAATTGGATGGTCCACCCTTAGAGCAGGAGCAATAGAGAGCTCCGTTGTGGGTTAGCAGGGATCTGTAGAGAGGCAGAAATAGCTGGTCACATGGTTGGGACAAGAGTACCAAAGTACTTTGGAGGAAAAATAAAAAGGCCAAGGAGCCTCAAGATGATGTTGCGTCACTGAAATTTGTTTTTCTTCTCTGCTGGGGCTGTTGTTTAGCTCATTAAAATCATGGAGTGGAGCATGAACCTACCAAAAAAAGGCAGAAATAAGACCATCAATCTTCGTTGAAGCAATGCCATTGACATTCTTTAACTCATGACAAACTCCAAACAGACTCTCATGCGACTGAGGATGAAAGTAGGTTTGATGGAAGGATAGAGAGAAGACTTGATGATTCTACACAAGTGGGCATCAATCTTTTCTCATCTTTCACAATTGACAGCATCCACCTCCTTAGCCTTTGTGGTGAGGTGGTCCTTGTAGGCTTGGCTATTAATCCATGACTTGGAGTCAGAAGTCCAAGTATCATAATTGGTATTATCCAATTTCTTGGTAGAGAGGGGGAAGTGACATGGTAAAAATGGGAGAATAGGTCTTTGGGGGACCTGTTGTATTAGAGGCAGTTGTGATTTTCAGATGTGTTGTATATTAAGTGATATTAAATTAGGGGGATTATAATCAGAAGCAGTTGGTCTGATTAGAAGCATTTAGGATTTGATGAAGCTGTGATTAGGTGTGATTTTATTTCCATTTTAAGTCTTGATGGCTATACATGGATTTATTCAATAATTCTGAAGTACAATAATTATTCCAGCAATTACTCATAAAACCCTGCCCTCCCTGTTTCTGTTACATGGTATCTAGAGCCTTAGGTTTTCCAGAAGCTTTAGCCTCTGCCGTCATTGTTCATCACTTGATTTCATGCTCTAGTTTGCCGGAATTCAGATTCTTTGAAAAAAGTAATTGCCGAAACTGAAGAGAGTTGAGAAATCCCATGCTAGTGCCACAAACTGGTGATTTCAGCGCTGATTACCAAATCAAGTAACTTTCAGGAAAAAAACTCAAATGGTGAACATCAATGGAACGAGAACAACGACAACTTTTGGGGTATCTGCTGCAAATAGCCAAGGCACACAAAGGAAAAATGTTGTAAATTACATGGCAAACCTCCAAGAAAGGATGAGTGAGTCATGGAGGACCATCAAGGCCTCGAACTCATTTGGAAGATGTACCCAACAATCAAGAGATAAAAAACTTAAGGATTTATTAGGGTCTCTTGACAAATGCAATGGGCTACTTCACCCAGATCTTGTCGCCATATCAAATATCAAAATTCTGGAGTTGGGCTTGGTACATGTCGAATTGTAATAGTCAGATGTTACATGCACAGAGCAAATAAATTGATTCTTCTGTCTGAATAATTATTTTGGGGTTATCTATCAATATTTGTTATTTGTACACCAGATATATACTTGTATATTGATATGTGCTATTTTTGTTGATTATATATTGATATATGTTGCACTGCTGTTATAGCTTGTTTTAGAAGGTGTAAGGGCTAGACAAAAGCAGGATTCTTTGCTCATGGAGAACCGATTATTGGACCAAGAAATCCAGCAATCAAACGTATCTCTGAAAATATATGATACAAAAGCTGCAAGAATTGAAGACCAGGTAGCAAGGTCTTGACTTAAATTACTCATTGGATGTGAATTTGGAATTGACTTCTGTTTACTTTATATCTTGATATGCAGCTGAGGTTTTGCTCAGATCAGATTCAAAAACTTGCAGAGAATAAGCTTCAAAGTTCTGCCTGTTTGGAAAATTCAGAAAAAAAACTGTCGGATATTAGACCATCATCGCAACAGGTTAGGGATACAGCGGTAGAATTGCAATCTAAAATTAGTAGTAGCCGGGTGACTCGTATGGAGTTACAAGTAGAACTTGAGAAAGAAAGGTACTTTGTCTATAATGTAATCAAGTTATTCTTTGCAAATGTTTCTATTACACATTAGTTATGGAGCTTTTTTTGTCTGTTACTAGATTTGCTAAAAAGAGAGTAGAGGAAGATCTCGAAGTTGCTAGGAGAAACTTGTCACATCTTAAAGCACAAAATGAGGGCACCTCAGTAACTGATAAGCTTCAAGAGGAACTGGGAGAGTACAGGAAAATCGTCAAGTGCAGTATTTGCCGAGACAGGACGAAAGAGGTAATTTTTTTGTTATTTGATTTATTGGATGAATTTAATGAGGTTTATTATGCTGCAATTGAATCCTGGAGAGTATCAACAATGGGATGTGGCTCAGTTGACAAACTGAGCTCCCTGTGGCCTAAAGCATCTTGTTGTTATTGTCAAGCTGATGTCAGAATGGGAGTTAGCTTCACATGCAAAGAATATTGGAACAACATGGTCTTATGAAAAAAATAAGTGCTAAATGGTATCCTTTCTTGATATAGCTAGCAAAGAGAAATTGAAGATGCCAAACTAATTAGGGAGTTATGAGTTCCCTCTTAGTGATACATCCAAATTCATGTTGATTATAAGAAATGACATTTCAAGTTCATTTTTTCACCTACTAGGAATAGAGGTGTTTGGAGTTGGAAAATGAAAGTTACTGTTCTTTGATTTTTGTCTGATTGGGAAACAATGTAAAACTCACATGAGTTTGAAAATCTGAGAGATACTGAAGAGAGTCTAAATAATCAATTTATAGGTATGTGTAAAATATTTGGCTACCAATCTGGATTTGTACTCTCAATTGACCCATCAGCTCTATACTTTACTGTATAAACCCATTTGCAACCAAAAGCTATTTTTTTGAAGGTATTATTTAGCCCCCATGTCTTATTCTTCTCCAGTGGCTCCAAACTCTATATCCATGGCACACTTTCACCTTTTACCAGACAATGATCAAAAACATTATTGGCAGTTATGGTAGTGATCAAGTTTACAGGGAGTGGACTAGTGATAGTTTTTCAAATGAGATGTTCAAGAGGGGTATAGTGGCTGTTGGGTACATTTTCTAGTTCCTTTTCTGATGGCAATTGGGAGGTCAAGGTCATCCCTTTTAACTGTTTGGGTTTCTGATTCGTTTTGGGGGATTGGAAGATGGATCTCTGTTTTATTTTTAGAGATTGGACATATATCCTCTAATGTTGAAAGATTATAATTTTTTACCTGATGTAAAGGAGGTGGATTGGACATTTAGATTTAATGAATTAAAAATCCAGTTTATGGATTTTAGATTACACCATATCATTTATGATATCTAAAATCCATATCATTCATGAGAATCTAAAATCCAGTTTATGAGCATTATAAGGTCTTAATAAGGGAATACAAGCACAACCAAAGACTTTGAGAAATTTATAGTCAGGTGGTTGAATAGGACAGTGTATGGAATTTTAAATTGTAGGGGTGCAGTGGTAAACAACAGTTAGGAAGAAATAGTGCCAGTAAGACAAGGTAAGAGAGACTTGACTAAGGAGAGTTAACCCAAGTTCAACAATGTGTCTATGCTTTCCCTCAACCACACCATTTTGGTGGTATGAGGACAAATGAGTTGGTAAAAGGACGTAACCCCCCTCACTAGTAAGTTTGAAGATAGTAAAAGCATCTGATTTAGAAAAAGCGTCTACAAAGGTAATTTAATAATGATATCCCAAGGTAGAGGCAGTAGGGGAAAGTCCCCATAAATCACTAAATATCAATTCAAGAGGGTGAGTGTAAGTGGTGTGTGAGGAAGGAGAGTGTAAACGGTGAGCTTTACCCATACAGCATGCAGCACAAAAATGAGAAACATCTTCATTATTGCCAATAGGAATATTACATTGATTGAGTACAAGCTTAAGGGATTGAATGTTAGGGTGTCCTAGTATAAATGCCACATATACTGAGAATTTTCAGATAAATTGCTACTAGATGCAGAGTTAAGAGTAGAGATAGTATTGACAGAGGGAAGAGAAGTAGTAGATGTAGAGTGAACTTAGCAGCAGGAATGGAAATGTGAGGGAACTCATAAAGACCATCAGATCCTACACGACCTTGGAGTAGAGTAGCATCAGTTTCCTGAGATTTAACAAGGCATTATTAGCATTAAACATAAAGGGCATGTGTAAGTTATGAAGAACTAAAGGCATGTGTTGTGTAGGAGAGGGAAAAGAGCTGGGACCAAAATTGTGAATGTGCAAACCTTGGCCGTTGCCTATGTAGATCTGATCATGCTCAAGAGGAGTAAGTCATTGCCTGTTCCTTGCATCACCAGTCACATTAAAGGAGGCACCAGAATCTGGAAACCATGAGCCAGAGTTTGCAGGTGTAGTGTTAGTAAGTAATGCACTAAGTGGAGCGACCAGAAAAGTAGGAGGAGGTGAAGCACTCTGAGGCTTGTGCCAGGTATTGGAAAGTGGATAGAGAGCATAGCCAGATGGTAGTGCATAACTCATAGGACCACCAGGTCCAGAGTGAGGTCCATAGAATGCCTAATTGTGAGATGAAGGAGGGTGGAACTGCTGATTGCACCTGTGCCAACACGTTGCTGCAGTGTGACTGTATTTGAAACAAATCTGACATTGCACATTGGAATTATGTCCTCCACAACCTCTTCCACCACAAGGACCACGGCCACTCTGAACGAAGGATAAGCCGGTTCAGCAAAGTCAGAAGAAAGTGAATCTGACAGTGGAGAAGAGGAACCAGGTGCAGATTGAGTTTGGCATAGACGAAGTATGCGTCAAATTGAGAGGCTACATCAGTTAGGGTTTTCTTCTTATACTTCCCAAGGCAAAATTCATGAGCAAGATGCAAAACTTCAGCTTCATCACTATCCATGAGTTTGAATTTACTTTCAACAACAAATCCATAATCAGACAGGAAACCTTCAAGAATTACATCAATATGCTGATTCATAGGAACACGATCACCAATAGACGCGAGCGCATCAACGATTTTGTGAAAAGGAGATAATCCTTGACAGTACAGTTATCAAGAGAAACTGCACAAAGTTCCATTCGAAGATGACGAGCTTTGGCGTGACTCTGTTTCTGAAATTAGGTAAAGAGCCTTATCCCATTTCTTGAACACATGTGAACATCCAATAACACGAGAGAGAATCTCGCTAGAAAGTGTCAATTGAAGCCAAGAAAGCAACATCTGGTTGTGCAACCGCAACGTTGTAAACGCTGGATTGATAATTTCGTTACAATGATCCTTTTCATTCTTGAATTTCAAAGGAATCGTAGGACAAATGACGAACTCAGTGAGGTTATGCGCATTGGTATACGGCTCAATTTGTTGACGCCATAGGTGAAAATTATCTTCAGTCAATTTCTCAGAGATCTTCAGTGAGAAGTCGAGAGATGATGAATACAAATCATTAGGATAGTGTGAATTCAAAGGTGTAGGGTGATGCGTGCCACCAGGCGGAGGCGGTGGAGGAGTTGATTGTTCCTCCATGGAACGGCCTAGCTCGATGGTTCCATATTGAATTTCAGAGAACTAATCTGTAACTGTTTTTCATTTCACAATTATATGTTACAATGGTAAGGCAACACAGCTTATATACTTGCTGTTTGCTGACCTGTGCTAGCAGGTAATACACATGAAATGACTGACAGCTGTTATAACTAACTTTCTATTACTAGTACTAGCATAAGAAACTATTATTATGTCATAGGATTCAAGAATGACTTTTGGCCTTCTCTTGAATCCCAATTATGTTCCAAATCTTATATCAACTACAGGTTCATGTTTAGACTCAGGTTCGGTTTCAGGTAATTTGAATGGAACATTTGGTTGGTTTGTCTTAGGCTTAGATACATTTGACTCAAGGATAGGAAGAGCAAGAAGAGTTTCAAAATGGATTTCCTTATCTTTCCTTATATTCTTCCTTCTCATAAGATGTTACATCCCATTACATCTGCAATAGCTACTTCTTATTGTTGGGACCCAAAGGATTAAGAATAAGCTGCATAAATACTGCACCAAACATCTCATATTACTCGATATGGGGGGTCTAGGACACCCTATAATACACAAGTTTGTGTCAGAGCACCTCCTAGGAGATAACGTCCTGGCGGCTGCACTCTATGACGCTCAATGCGGCCTTTCTGGTCAGCCCCTCTGTCAGTAGCCCATTTTGAGCTACCGACAATCAGATCTGATATCAATTGATAAGAATCTAATTACATGGAGAACCCTTCTTAAAAATTAGCTATCAAGGGGGAAGAATCAAGACAATTAAATACTCTACCAAGCATCCCATGCTGCCCGATCTGAGACTTGGGCACCCCAAGTCCCTATCACTTTGCTCGATTTGTATTATCTTTTTCTATTTGCTAATGTAGGATCGCAACACCTTTTCCATTTTGCATTCTTCTATTTGTCATAATATATTGATTAAACCTTTGAAGTTGTCTATCACCCCTTCCCCGTTTCATGTGCAAGGTTAGATTATCAAAGAAACTAAATTAAATTTTAGACCATTTTCATATTTTTGTGTGGATGTATGTTTGTCTAAAGTAAATTAAATTTACAATTGAATCATTTTAGAGTGATATCAGCTTCGTCAATAAGGCAGATATGTTGATTGACAGATGCTTCTTGGTTAACAAGCTAATAATAATATATTCTGATTTTCCCCATTTCATTAATTTATTTTGCTGCACTGTCATTGTTGGATAGATATGCTCTGTTGGGGAGCAAACATGGTTTTTCTAAATTTTGCAGTCTTTTGTCAAACTACAATTTGCAAAAATATTTTGCTTTGAATTGGGTGTTTCCTTACATTTTCCAACTTCTGTCAGGTGGTAATTACAAAATGCTACCACTTGTTCTGCAACCCATGTATCCAGAAAATTGCTGGGAGTCGGCAGCGCAAATGTCCACAATGTGGTGCAAGCTTCGGGGCTAATGATATTAAGCCAGTTTATTTGTAACAAGGTTCCATCATGCTTTTTGAGAAGACCTCCGTGTTCATTTAGAGGTGATCTGATTCTGGTGTATGGTTCAGTTGTATGCTTTTGCCAACTGTTGAGATCAGGAACATTTGCAGCGATCAATGAGTGCCTGTCTCGTTACATTTTGGACCAACGATGATTTTTTTGCTGGTACTTGAAGTTTCAGTACCACTTGTATACTCTTTCTTGAATGTGGGATGTTTTGTTTTACTTACAGTGGAAAGAATTTGAAGCCACAGGAAACGTTATATTCGTTCTTTACAGATTGATCATAATTCACCTTCCAATAAGATTTGCAAAGGCCATGAAGGTTGTTGTTCTTTAACCGTACAATTTATTTCAAACTGTTCTAGGCCCGAACTGGCCATGATGGCTTGCCTTGGAAGTTGACACTCCTAAAAGTGCAATCACATTGTCTTACTCTTACATAATAGTTCTTTTTCCCGCTGCTATGGCAGAAATTCAAATTTTGGCTTCAGAGGCTTGTGTTGTACTTGTAAATATCGTAGATTCATAAGCTGTCGTTCAATTTTGGTTTATCGCGGCCTGTAATCTGTGTAATCGTATAGATGATATATGCCGATATATCATTGTAATTGTTGTGTTGTAATGATATGAATGCCCGATTTATCTTTCATGATAGTTATTGTTCTAAAATGTATCTCCCCGGTTGAATTTCTTTTTACATTTCTGAATATTTTAGCTCTGTTCAAGAAACATAATACGTGCAATTTGTTGCTAATCTGGTTGATGTGAACTTAATTTATATAACAATTAGGTCTCTTAATTATTTAGTCATTGATCATTTGTAGGTATGGGAGAAAACAATTGTTTAAATAAGTCAGTTCTGTAAATGGATTTTAGTTTGTTTGAAAGTTAGTTTTTATAGTTGTATAGAAATACAGCAGCGGAGTGACTTCATGATCGAGTTTGATCGGTTGTAAATAATGAAACAGAGACTTCGGGTGATCAAAGGATAATCTTTAATCACTATTTGATGATCACAATCTAGAGCCTAGATTTAGTATTTCGAAGAACTCATCAGGTATATTGTGTTGAAAGTTTTCTCCTAACCATGACATCCCTAGTGGGAAAGACCAATGAAGGTAGATAATAATACTTTAAAGTTGAAAAGAGGAAAGTTTGCAGAAATATTCAGAGATTGATCTGGACTCTTCGTATTATTTTGTTTGTGTGTATGAGTTTATGCTGACTGTCAGTTAATACAATGTGTCCCTATCATGTTATTTTTAACAAAATGTCACTAATATTGTGCATTTTTCTTTAAAAAAAAATTATTTGGATGGGGAGTTTGACGCTTTCGAATAGTGGGATTTTACCTATTAACAAAAAGTTTGTTATGCACAGGGAGACTTATTTTTGGGCATAACAGTCTTGTAGTTAAGTTTCATAAGATTGTAGTCCATGTTTTTCTTGTTATTCTATTATTTAATTTGGAACATATACATTAATTTGTTATTTTGTACGTTCGGAAAAAAATGTTTTCAAATTTGCTATTGTACTTATTTGTTTTTTTATATTAGTTTAATAAACTGTTTATTTTGTCTTTTATATTACTTTTGTAGTATATTTGTTTTATGAAAGTAATATGGACATATGATATAATTTACTTACACTCTGAGTGAGCTTTTTTTCTTGGGAGATCATTAAATATATTTAATTTTTTCATCACTAGTTATAAAGTTAAATACAATGATGATTGAAACTTGTTGCAATGTAAAACTTATTATACTAACTATGTAAAAAAATTAAACTTTATATAGACATTAATTTTTGTTTATATAATATAGACACATTTTATTTTATCTAAATATATTTGAGACCGTACATGGAGCTCAGAGTGTGCAGCTATATACTTTGAATTTTAAAAATTATTTTGAGTATTTACCTTTTATCTTTTGACCATCAATTTTTTTCCTATCGCCTTGAACTGAAGTCTCATCTTACTTTCTCCGAGTTACATCTCACTCATCTCCCAACAAATCTTTCGTGCAATGAGAAATTTAAACAAATCTTGTTTGGAGTGGTTATTTCAAACAGAATCAATTTTTTTTTAATCTTTAAAGAATATAGGAGAGGGGAAAGAAATTCCCCATAACATATTGGTGAGTGCCATCCATTGGTCTTAATGTCAGGATATTATTAAGGGGTGAAGATGTAACAGGTGGTGATGCATTAAATAGTGTATTAAATGCGACATTGTATATGTACTAGTTCATCTTGTACATATGTTTCAGGGTCTTTTAAATGTTAATAAAGTTTCCTTTGTATCTTCAAAAAGATTAATGCTACAACAGAAAGATGAATGCTACGACGGACCACTTTTATAGATGGATGTTTAAAAGTTACTCAATTTTAACGAAGTTAAAGAAATTCGTTCAAAGTATAAATTAATCATCTTTTGAATTTCTACGATTAAGATAATAATTCGATCCATGTCAATTCGATAAAAATAAAGAAAATTAAATGTAGCTATCAAAATTTTGTTTGTCGAACCAACACAAAACGAGCCATTCTATCAAATGTAAAGACCTAGAGGATGGTTAACTTATACTTTAGATGAGTGTCGTGGATCATTGTTAGAGTTTTAAGAAACTTTTTAACACTGACCCGCAATAGATCACCTATCAAGATATTCTACATTCTCAAAACAAATATTTAAATTAAATCTTACAATACTCTAACACACCAATAGAAAAAAGAAGAATCAAATACAACCTTGAAGTGTTTATGAATGATGCGGTTTATAATGAATAACTATAGCCATATATATAGGCATCGAGCTCCCTCTTCCTATACAATTTTAAACAATATGAGACTTCATATTCTTCAATTTCAATCAAAATTGGTCTCCAAATTAGTGTCTATTTGGCTTTCATTGTCTACATCGACAACCATAGTTCAAAAGAACTATCATACTCCATCATAAAAATATACTCCACCTAAAATTAAATTACTTTAAGAATTTTCACTTGAGACGAATTCTCTCCAATAATTTCCTTTACAAGCTAAACCATTCCAAGAATTTGTTCTTCATGCTGAAAACTATGTTGAAAAATATGGTACAAATTTCATGTTGGCTTTCTTGGAAAGTTCTTCAATAATCGATATAATTTCACAACACATTTGACAATGCCAACCACTGTTGTCCATTTGCTAATCAAACTTTGTGTAATTATGATTGTATCGAAATGTCTTTGACTTGAATTTTACATAATCAAATTTATCTAAGCCAAACTTAACAATGGAACTTGACATATTGTTATCGTGTACTAGATGAGTTTCTAGAAAAGAGAGGTGACCCACAAAAGACAACTTAACAATCAAGTTTTATTTTAGTCATAACCTTACCTAAATATCCTTTCTACAATAAAATCTTTCTTTTTTGATGTGGAAAATCAAACAAAGTTGCAATCACATAACTTATTAAAAACTGTATTTCCTTGGATCAATCCAAAATTCGAATACTAGATGTTGAGAAATAAACAAACAAACATAGAGAAATTAAAAGAACTTTTATGAGAACTTTTACTAGATGTCGACACTCTCTAAGACAAATATTTAAATTACATCTCATGACACTCTAACACAAGAGATTTTTACGAGAACTTATTTGAAAATTGTAGAAATTATTTTAAACTTAGATATTCAATAACTTAAATATTCATTATTAGAGATTTTAACAAGATTAAAATGACACACTTTTAAAAAAATGTATATTTGAAAAATGATTTTTATGAAAAGCTTTTTAAAATAGCATTTTATTTTAATCATTTTTTGAAATTTCATCATAAAAAAAACATTGTAGCAAATGAATAAAATATTTAAAATGATAGTTTTAAGATAAACTATTTAAGTCAATTTTTTATTTGAACCTTTATTTTTAAAATTATTTTTAAAAAATGTTATAACCAGGAGATAAATACTTTAAAAATCATTTTTTATCTTAAACAAACGGACTCTATATTTATGAAATAAAATATTTATCACTTCTATCATATATGGTGTGATACAAGTGGTAGATAATAGATACTTTGATTTCATAAGTAATTGGCAGAAATTTGAACTCTAGTTGATGTGTCAAAAAAAATTATATGTTAAGAGACATCAATACTTTAAATAGATATACAATGAAAATTAATTTATAGTCACTGAATAATACTTTAGTTTATTAAAAGAAGTAAAGACCTAAATGGATTTCTGATATTCTCGATGTAGTTTATTTTAGACCACGAGAAAAAATTATATCCAAATTAATTCATGACAATTGCATAAAAGAAACATTTAGTTAATCCATTAAGTTGGATTCAAATTTGTTTGTTTTTTTATTGATATGTCGAGTAACGATGATGAAGTGTTAATTACTTATGGCATAATATTAAAAATTTATAACGTGTAAATATTTAATATATAAAATATTTAGTTTTGAAATTTTAAAAGAATTTATTAGAAACGTAAATGCTAATTGTTATGATTATCTTTATGTCCTTCAATCCATTTTTTATTACCATCCAATCTGGGCATGGTCACAATTTTTAAATTTCATGTTATAAAAAAGCTTTCGTAACTTGTATTAGAAAGAACTAATTTGATCCAAAAATGTTTATACGTCAGCAATTTTAAAGATCGTGATATAGATAACTAACATATTATCATTAATGTTACTTGACACTTCAAAAAAATAAAAATAAAAAATAATCAAATTTAGATGAAATTTAAGAGAGGAACTAATACGTCGACTTTACGTAATTGTCGAAGATTAATTTGGGTATTATTTTATCTCAAGGACTAAAATGACTTGCGTCTAAATTTTTATGGACCAATTTGAGTATTTATTTTAAAAATTAAATCAAAATATACGTTGTATAGTATGTTCTTTTTTAAAATACATTCAGTTCTTTTTTTTTTGTTACATTTAGTTTGTTTATGTTTACCTCTTTTAGATTACATTATTTTTACATTTTTTTAAGTTAAAAATTTATTAAAAACAAAGAAAAAAAATTGGGGGGACATAACTAAACTTGGAAAAGAAAAAAAATTTGTCATCATATAAGTTATTTGACCATTGGACAAAAATTATATAATATAACTTCCTTTTGTATATTATTTTTTCTTGCTTAGAAACCACCTCTATAAAAGATTTTTCATTAGCCGTAGAAGGATTATGCAAACTAATAGATCATGCATTCTCTTCATCACCGGTACTACCACAATTTGTGTCGCTAGCATCTTTATTTTTATTTTTTAAAATCTCGAACATCTCTAAGTCATGAGCAATTCCTTAGAGGTAAATTCTCGTCAATAACAATAACATTTGAACTATCATACTTACCACCATAACATTTGAGTTTACTTCCAAATCAAAAGATATTTGAAGATTTTGAGCATTGTTCTCCTATGACATTGCATCACTCCATGATCAACAATACACATATTTGGATATTGAATCCTCTTGTAGATTATGTGTGTGAGTTGAATTAGATACATTGGAACTAAAAATCTTATGAATTATATTTTTAAGACCCTGTGTAGCCTAAATTTTAGATTCTTGAAGTGTCTCTGGAATGATTTACGATTCAACAAAATCAACTGAATCTGAGTCAAAAGGTTCTTCATGATTTATCAATTTTTTCTTAATTGAAAGATTTTTTTTTTTTTTTGAACAATAGTGGTGCCTCCTAATTATGTTTGCACTGTTAGTAATTTGTTTCATTTTCAACAATGATTAGTGCAGTTGAAGTCATCTAATCATTAAAAACTCAACTAAATACTACAATAATATATCCCTTACACTTATCATTCAGAAAACATTTCATCAAACCTTATAAACGATCTAATTGTTTTGATTTGTTCTACTACCAATTAGATATATTACAACCTTTAAAAACATGATAGTAAAAGTCTATCAACCTAATCAATGTCTTGAAATTCATCCACATGCAAAGTAGCTTGAACATTTAACTCACCATATTTTTTGGATTAGATCATAATTCTTAATAGTAGTTTGAAAAAATGGTTAGATTTAAAAGACTACATACGTAATTTAATATAACTTGAAGGTTACTGGTGCAAATAACATATATTAAATGGACTAAATTGGGAAAATAAAAACTTCAAAGATCTAAGAGAAAACCTAAAGGACTTAATTCTAAATATTACAAAATATATATAAAAGACCTAACTGTTACTTTGTCAATTTTTCAAAGATCTCGAGATTTATTTTGTAAATTTGTTATTTCATTAGACATTTATTTTCTTATAGGTTTCTTCCACTAGAGGTAATTTTATTGTAGGATGTCATACACTAAATATGAGTACATCTTTAGCAAAAATTCATACTCGGGTTATGTGGTGAATTTATGGATGAGTGCAAAAGAAACTGAAATTAACAACAAACCTGAAATGAACAACAGGCCTGCAAAAGAAATGTAAAATAAACCTGAGGCGTCTTGGATGAGTGCCTTTAAAGATTTATTTATCCAAAGAACACAAATCCTCTAGGGTGCATTAGGTCATTCTCCAATAACGAAGGTTACAGAACAACAAGAACAAACATATGAAACATGTATTAGAGATGTAAAATTGACTAAAAGTTAGTTACTTTAGTTAAGTGTTAGTTACTCTATTTAGAAATTAGTTGTTCTAATTTAGATGTATAAACTTCATTATACATACTATTATAATCACCTTTCTCATTTGAGCAATACAAACGTTCATTGAAACAATTATTTTACTTTGCATATTCAATTATGGTATATGAGAAATAATTATTCTACTTTATTTCTCAAGTTTTCTTGAGAAAATATACATTGAAACTTAATTAACTTATCATTTATTTCTTATTTGGTTATTGAACAATTTATTTATCTTCTCCTCATCCATTCTCCAACATTTTAACATTTTAAAAGTGGAACATTTATCCCACACAAAAAATAAACATTCCATCCTATCATTTTTCCTTCTCCCACACAAAAAGAAACATTTTTTCTTCATTTTTTGTTGTACACAACACAATCGATCTTCACTTTCATCTTCACTCAAATATGTCTTGAATAATTTGTTTATTATCCTATCATTCTCTCTCAAATTCCAAGTTAGACTTATCTAATCATGATGATGAAAATAAAAAAATCATAAGACAATGAATATTAAGGACAACATGTTTTCCAGTAAATATTATGTCAAAAGAAACTATTCTTTATCAAATTCTTCTTCTTAGTGACATAACATATTTCCCAAACTTCTTAATTCCCAAAACACAAACTCCTGTTTCTTTCTTTCTTCGAATGGCAGACACAATCAATCTTCCCCCACCACAACCTTAACCACATCCTCACTCGAAAATATTTCGTCAAGATATATTGAAAGAATATAAAAAAACTTTGAAGATATTAATCGGAATTCGAGAAATTCTTCTTTAGCAAAACCGCATAATCAAAGTTGCATCTTACTAGTTAAAAACCAAAAAAAAAGGTTGTTGACTGGGTTCTTTGATAAATATTTTTCCAAGTTTTTCAAAAACATAAATAATTTGGTGATATAATTTTTCTTTCTTTTATAATTCGCTCAATCGACATTCTAACTTATGTTCATAAAAAGTTAGATGGTTAAGCAAACTTTCTTTCTTTCTAAATTTAATTTTCATTTTTAGAATTTATCCATGTAAAAACTATGAATGGTTATAATTTTTTTTTGTTCGATAGATTTCAATATTTCATATTCTTTGTAGTCAATATATTTTCGGCATTTCTTTTTTGTTATTTCAATACTAAAGCTGTAGTAAACACATTTGTGATGAGATACTAGACATATTAATTAGTTGGTAAGAATAGTTAGTTAGACTAACTAGTTGTTACTCATTGGCTATATAAGTCTTATATACTTAAATAATTCTCTCATTATTCAATATATTTTTCATTATTTTTCTCTTATCTAAAATTGTAATATGGTATCTACGATTGCCAACAAAAAATTACTAAGACCCAAAACTTCTCCAATTATTTTATATTAACCTTGTTTCAATATCAACAACTTTCATTGAGTAAAAAAAATGGAGTCAAGTGCATTTATTGAAGAATTATCAAGAACACCCACAACATTTGATGTCAAAATTATTTCTTTTTTTAGCCAAATCGACATTCAAAAAATATAATGCAAACAAATATCTTGCATGGAAGTATTGACTCTAGATTCAACACTTACCAACAACAACAAAAAAAGCAAGATTATTTTTGCTTCTAAATAACAAATCCATATCTGAATTCTCATTTAGAAGTCTTAGCTAAAAAAATGAGATGTCGTTAAAAAAAAATCATGCATGAAGATATAGACTCGATTCAACACAGTACAACAAAAAATGCAGTTAGATTATATTAGAATCTTTCTTGTTCTTATCTTAAGCGAAGAATAAATCTTCTAAAAAAAAAATTTAGCCAATTTATTTTCGGTATCTCAAAATTATTTAGTCGATATATTTTAACGTTTATTATTATATTTGGTTATATTTTTTTTACCAACATTAGGGTTATTCATTACAAACTAAAAGTGTCGCAAACATATTTTTATTTGCGAGGGGGTATTAAAAATGTAAAATTGGTTATAAATTAGTTAACTTAATTAAGAATTAGGTACCCTAATTAGAAATTAGTTTTCTAATTTGAATATATAAACATAATTATATTTACTATTATAATCATCTTCCTCATTTCATCAATACAATACAAGATATCATCTCTATTTTTCTCTCTTTGATGTTTATAATCAATATTTTACGTATTCGTAAAATAAATTAAAAATGTCTAAATAATTAGTAATTTTTCTTTCGATTTCTTCCTCTCACTGTTTCAGATATAGGACAAAGTGCATGTCAATTTATGAAGACTTGAAAAATATTATTTTTCTTTTCACACCGGTTCTCATTTTTTTCGTGACAGTGTGAGTGTAAATTCACTTTTTTTAATTGTTTTTTTTAGAGATTCGTTACTCAAGAGACATATTATTAAATGTGGAGAAAACAACTAGCCGGTACTAAGGAACTTGGCAACGGGTGAATGCTCCACTACTTTTCATATTTACTTTTTTTTGGGTTACATACTTATCATATTACCTGTTCAACCTAATGTTGTCAAATATGAGATTAATGTTGCAGTCCGAGACATGTGTAGCAAACATGGAGAGAATCTAAATATTTCAAAAGTTCAAAAGTAAGATTAAAATTGAAATTATTCATGTGTAGTGAAGCTATATGAACTAGTCATAGGCAAGTAAGACCAAACACACCAGTGAATTGATGTAGTCAAGCTATATGAACCCAAAACACTTTATGTATATTAAAGGTTCATCAGTCACCTTACATCCCCACAATTATTGCTATTCCGTCTTTTACGCTAATAGGTCATCTATGCATTTGATATTATGAGTGCTCTAGATATTTCACCATGATCTCATGACACTCATATAGGTGATTTTATCATGTGCATGATGCAAATAATACATCATTCATAATGGATATGAGAATCGTTAAAATCTTTATAACTTAACCTCTTAAAAATGCAATGTCTAGCACTATACACAAATACATCATAGGAAAATCGCAAAATTGAAAAACAAAATTAGTACTAGCAGAATTAACAAGTGGCTTGTTTTTACCACATTGAACCTTCTTCATGGGATCTTCAATCACAAAGGTTGGGTTCTCATCACTTGTTAATATAAATTGATTTAAGTCATTTTCCTCTTAATGTTTCACATATTAATTTCTTTCCCATAGACTTTGTCAAAGGATTGGCTAGATTCACTTATTACTTCACATACTCGATAACTATAGTTCTAGATTTTTGAAATTGCTTTACCATATTATGTCTCAGTTGTACATGTCTATTTTTGCCATTTTAAGATGTATCAGCTATTGTTAATATATACAATAAAAATGTATTAACACTGATGAAGTTGGTTTTATTCCTGAAGGAATATTTTTCGAAAAAAGCCTTAACCACTTAGCTTTAGTACCCGTCAATTCTATAGCTCAAACTCTGACTCCATAGTTGTTCTAGTAATTATAGGTTGTTTAGTTGATCTCCAACTTATCGCACCACCACCAAGTGTGAGTACATACCCAATTTTATATTGTCTCATCTGGATCAAAGATACAATTAGCATCATTGTACCCTTATAGTACAACAGTAAATCCACTATACATAATACCATAATTCATGGTACCTCTCAAATATCCTAAGATGCTCCTCAATAGAATGCTCTTGGGATATTGTTATACTATCACCCTTCCTTATGATTCTTATGAAGATGCACAAATATTAGAAAAAGAGGTTGAGTTGTGTTTGTCTAATTATTAAACTCTTTTCTTAATTATAATTCTTATTAGGAGACATAACTATTTGAACTAATCAGAGACAACAATAAACAGACTAAGCGAAAGTAAAAATAACACATTAGATTTTATCCTAGTTCACCACCAACTTGTTAGCTATGTCCAACCCCCTTACAAAGAAGAATTTATCCACTAATTCAAAACTTGAATTACAACAACATTTGACCCTACAAGCTAGTCTTCTCAAAACAACTTGAACCTACATACTTTTTGAGGAAAATCACATATTGATCCTATAAGTTAAATCTTCTCTACACAACTTGACGTCCATAGATTGTTAGAGAAAAACTACCCACTTGCTCCTAAAAGTCAAGTCTTCTCAACACAACCAGAGATCCACAGATTGCTTGAGACACACTAAAGCCACTATTGAGTTGGGTTACAAGGAGTTGGAAACTTGTTTGATTTTGCTTCTACTAAACATATTTGATACAATGATTTTTCCACACTACAACACTTAGAATATTTTACTTTGAATAATTCAAAAAATTGAGCTATTAAGATTTTTCTGAATTACTATGGTTTTTTAGGATTTCAGAGTTTGTTAGTTCCTTGAATTATTCTTTAGCCTTGAGTTTAGTCCCTTGTGAATTTTGAATTGTATCTTGATTCAAGCTTGGTCAACAAATATTTCTTCCATATATAATTAAAGATATATTTTGATAATATGACTGGCAGCCAATTATTTATTTTGGAATCTAATTTGAGCAAATCTTCTAGAAAGATATTGTGAGTATTTGTTCAGATTGCGTTTGCAAATTGATCAACTTGAGTCTTCTTTCAAACTCTTGATTTTATTTGGGCAGGAACAATTATGGATTTGTTCTAAAAACTTCAGAAGTAAGAATACAACTAAATCCAATTTCGTATTTTGATTAATCTATCAGAGCATTTGTGAACACACTCTTGTGTTACTTTGGTTTAGTTTTTTCTTAAATGGTTTTTCAAATAAAACCCTAATTTAAACCTCTATTTTCTTGTATTTCTTGTTCTATAGATGACGCATAAGTTATTATATAGCCTTTGTAGATGTTTTTTGAGGTTCACTAAGGTTTATTCAATTAGACAAAAAAAAAAAAAAACAGAGGAAGCCATTGACTTTCCTATTTAACTGATTTTCATCTTTAGTCTTATAAAACAAAAAGAAATCAAACACTTCATTTTTATGTCTAATTAAATAAACCTTAGTGAACCTCAAAAAACATCTACAAAGGTTATATAATAACTTCTGCGTCATCTATAGAACGAGAAATACAAGAAAATAGAGGTTTAAATTGGGGATTTATTTGAAAAACCATTTAAGAAAAAACTAAACCAAAGTAATCAAAATAGGATCAAAAGAAAAACACAACCAATTTATCTTGGATCATGCCAACACAACAACTACGTTTAAAACCAATTTTGCTTAGTGTAGTAAAGTTGTTGAGGGACGCAACCACTATTAGGCTAGGTTACCAAAGAATAAGTTTAGGTTTTCTGAAAAATAGTCTCTCACAAGAGGGTGTTCACAAAGTTGTACTCTTAGAAATACTTCTAAGCATTTGGTAAAAGAGGAATTAAGAACAAGAGTGTAAAGGCAACTATATTATACTTATTGTAGTGAATTGTTTCTTGTGCTTTGCAAGTATGGATGACACGTTCTATTATAGTGATCCTTAGGGTTTCTGACTGATATCTAGATTGCAATAAATTAGCATGTATCATGGAGTTTCATATCAAATCTTCTGAGATTGATTCGCCATTAAAATCTTGTCAAAATGAATTCTTGTAATTGATTATGCTTATCTTGATATAAAGACATAATGCGATGAACAGAGCATGTGCCATAGATCTTCAGACAAATAACTGATTCAATGTGTTTGTTAGAGGATGTGCAAAAACTTTGTCTCCTTCGAAGGATTGACTAACCAGAGTTAGAAGATCAAATGCTTGATGCGATTATTAGAGGTAGACGATCATATACTTGTTGTAGTCATCAGAGGTAGACCATCATATGTTTGTTGTAGTCATCAAACGTAGAAGATTCAGAGCATTGCCCATGTCCATCTAGAATAATCATCAACAATAAATTGATGTCACTCATCCTTGTGTTTTAGAAACTTTACTTATGTCTATATGGAATAATCATCAACAATGACAATTCCATACTATTTACCACTCACATAAGCTATCTTTCCATGGCCAAATAAATCAGGATGTAAAAGTTCAAGTGGTCTAGAAGTGGAGACAACATTTTTAGAAGAAAAAGAAGATTTTGTTTGTTTACCTTTCTGACATGCCTAATAAAGAACATATGATTTATACTTAAGAATTAACAAGTCTCTGACTAAATCAAGTCTTTTCCATTTTGAGACTAATCTCATTTTGGAATGTCTGAATCTTTTGTGCCAAACTAGTTGTTTATGGATTACAAACATAAGACACTTTAATTTTTAAATGTTGTTTTTCCTTTGGCCACTAAATAGTACGGATCCATATATTTTTCTTATTTCCTTGTATGACTTTTGATTGAAGATAACATCATAACCAATGTCACTTAATAGACTTATACTAAGTAGGTTATGCATTATTCGTTTTACAAGTAAAACATTTTTAATAAAGGGATAGATCTTATTACCTATTATGTTGTACCCAATGATTTTACTCTTCTAATCACCTCCAAAACAAACGAATCATCCATTTTTAAGGGTTAGGTTTTGGAACATAAAATTTTCTTCTGTCATGTGTCATGAGCATCTAGTGTCTTTTTGCTAAGGATATATGCAAGATATATTATTTTATTTTAAGGTAACCAAATATCATAACCTCTGGTATGTTAGTTCTAAAAGGTGTTTTTTCTTTTCATGTTTTTTTGTTGTTGCATAGGACAAATTATTGTATTGTGACCTTTCCTTAGATAATGCACGCAAGTAATATAACATATTAACCTTAGGATTTTTTCCTAGTTTTTTATAACTAACAACATATTTATTGTTTCTACTAACACCAAAGATCCTAGAAGCTCGTTTGCTTTTGTTTATGTCATTGCAAGAAATTATTAGAAGACTTTTTTGTACTTAACAAAGTTGTAGATTCTATCTCTAAAGTTTTTGAAATATTTTCTTTCGGAGTTAGATTTTCCCTTTTAGGCTTTCAAACTCTTTTTCAAGGGAACTGCATTTATTTGTTAAGATGTGATGAGCTTTTCTAAGAGACTTAACTTTTGAAGAAACTTTATGATTTTTGTTGAGAAGCTCATTTAACATATCTATAAGTTCTTTACGAGATAGATCAAACAATACCTCAATTTCTTCATCAACAAATTCATCGCCAGAGTTAGGGTTAGAGTGAGTATCTATCATTTGAGCCATATTTGCATGCTCTTCATCTTCTTCAAATGTTTAATCAGAGTCATCCCAAGTAGCCATTAAACCTTTCTTTTTCTCCTTGAATTATTTTCTTTGGGATTTTCGTTTCTCAAGTTTAGGGCATTCTAATTTGGAATGACTTGGTCCTTTGCACTCATAGCAGATGAGTCGTTTCTTATCTAGATTTTCACTTTTTCTTTGTTATTTTGGGAAAAGATTTCTTCCTGTTGTTCCACATACACTGTATTTCTTTTTTGTTGAGATAAAGGACAATTGAGCCTTCACTATGAGTATCCCATTCACTTTCCTTTAAGTCTTCAGTAGTTTGTAGTGCCTTAGAATTCATCTTCTTTCCTTGGAATTTGAGGCCAAGGACTTTGACTTTATGATATCATTTTCAACCAATTCAATCTCATGGGATTTGAGTGAGCTCAATAACTTGTCTAGAGGTTGTTTCTTAGATCCTTAGCATCTTGAATATCTATTACCTTTGGTATCCACTTGCTGGGAAATTTTTTAAGGATCTTCTTGACGTGGTCAGCGGTAGTGTAGCTCTTTTGGAGAACCTTTAGTACAGAAACTAGAGTTTGGAATCTAGAGAATATTGTCTCAATGTCTTCATCTTTTTCCATCTGAAAGAGTTCATACTTTCTAATGAGTAGATTTGTTTTGACTTCATGTATTTGTTTGTTTTATTAGTAGTTGAGAACCAAAGCATCAAATAAACTATTTTTGTTGTTGCGTTTTTCAAACTCTTTGAAGGTCATAACAATCATCATGAAGGTTTTGGATTTATGCTTCATTTTGTATTATTTCTTTTGATCAGTGTCGAAATCTTTTCTAGATATTTCAACACCAGAAACATCTTTTGGAGCCTCATAGCCATATTTGACTATGTCCCAGAGCTTAAGATCATGAAAGATGTAGAAGCTTCTCAGTCTATCTTTCTAGTACTCAAATATTTCACCACCAAACATGGGAAACATGTTAATGTTTGCACCTACAACTTCATCAACACAATTAGTCATAATAACATATCTTTACTAAAACACGGTTAAGTGCTCAACTTTGAGACCAAGATTTGATGGCAATTGTAGAATGGAAACCACAATAGGGGGGGGGGGGTTGAAATTGGGTTTCTTTTTAAAAGTCGTTTTTAAAAAAGTAAAACAAAGTAATGAAAACATAACGGATAAACAAAATAACACAACCAATTTAAGTTGGTTCACCACCAACCCGAAAGCTACATCTAGTCCCTTCAATCTGAAGAATTTAATCCACTAATTCACCACTAAATTACATTTCCACTTAACTCATTCTAGTCAAATTGACTGTGTTCGAGTCTGCTCAACCTTTTAGCCTAGTCCAATCTAGCTTTTCAAATATGCAACCATTATTGGGCTAGGTCACAAAAGAATAAGTTTAGATTTTCTAAAAACAATCTCTCACAAGAGGGTGTTCACAAAGTTGTATTCTCAAAAATACTTCTCAGCACTAAATAAAATAGAAATTAAGAACAAGAGTGGAGAGACATATGTATCATGCTTATTGCAATGTGTTGTTTCTTGTATTCTGCAAGTAAGGATTGCCCGTTATTTTATAGCGATCTTTGGGGTTTTTGCCATTTTCCTAATTGCAATAAATCAGTATACATCATGCAATTTCGTATCAAATCATTTGAGATTGATTCACCATGAAAACTTGTCAAATGAACCCTTATAATTGTTTATATGTATCTTGGTATGAAGAAATAAAAAGCAAAGGATACGATGAACATATCATGTCTCATAGATTTTCAGAAAAAAATAAAATGAATCTAGAGTGTTTATTAGAGGATGTGCAAAAACTTTGTCTTCTTTAGGGCGACTTGCATTAGAGCATACAATATTAACTAGAATCAGACGATCAAATACTCAATGCAATTATCAGAGATATAAAATCACTTGCTTGTCAGGTTTATCAGAGGCAGACGATCAAATGCTTGTTGTAGTCATCAGATGCAAATGAATCATAGTCGTACTTTTATTTGCCAAAATTATCAGAGGTGCGTTTCAGAACGCATTCACCAGACTTAACATAAGGAAATAGAAGCGGAGGATACAATGTAAGATCATATAAAATGCACTTGAATTTGGGAATTGCACACTTGATCAGAATATTGGTGCTTTAAATTGTACCTACAAAATGATTTTGTTATTATCAAAATAAGTAAGGATCATAGTTCTTCAAACCAAATTGGTTCTAACATCCTCTAATCATAGTTTTTTTCAAATGTCCTAACTCAGTATGAATTAAACTAAACTATTTAGATTCATGTTTAACAAGGGACAATATTTTGTTTCTTTATTTAGATTCTACACATACATCACATTTTCTATGTTGTTTATCTATCAAAGTATTCAAACCAAGACGTCATAGAGTAACAACATATAAAGAATTAATATGTCTTAATCTAGAATGTCAAATATGATATAAGTCAATCAAGTAAGTTGAATAAGAAACATTCAAATTAATTTTAGAAATGTTGGGTACAAAAAGTCCTTGATCACAATTTCCCTTTCCCACAAAATTATTATTCTTTGTCATTACAATCTTGTTAGATTCAAATGACACTTTAACCCCATTATTTTCCAACAAGCACACTAAATTTAAATTTCCATTATACTAGGTATATGAAGTACATCAGTGAAAACCAAGGTCTTTGCCGATTGGAAATTTAGAAGAAATTTTCATTTTCCCGAAACTGTAGCATGTCGTGAACCACCAAGAGACATAAGTTATTTTCTATCCCCTATAGTTAGGGCTGGAAAAAAATCGTTTCCCGCTCATTATCTCCCGATATGCAACAGGCATAAGGTAATTGAGAGGGTTTGATGGGTCCATGAGTAACATTAAAAGGTACAACAAGGTTGTGGGTTAGCACGGGCGAGTTCATGTCATGTATTTGAAATCATTAATGACTAATCCACCCGAATAGGGACTAATATATTTATTATATTATTCTTACTATTTTTTTGTGTTGGGTTGAGTACTTACCAATCCCAATTTGGTCCATGTTCAAAAAAAACCTCAACCCAACTCGGATTCTTAAACATTCATTGTGTTTTCTCACTCACAGATACAATAACACGATCACAAAGTGGAGCCTACAACAACAAACTATGGCCATTGACGAATTTCCCTTCAGGTTTTTATCACTTACCATCCCATTTTTCTCAACTCTTTAATTTTTCGTTCTAAACTTTTCGATCTCGCGTTCCCAGCTTTTCGAACTTGTGTTCGAAAATTGTATTTTTTTCATCTTTGTTGTTTTAAATTTGTTTATCTTGCTATAATCTCTCTTGCACTCATTCTTATTTTTGTGTAAGGGTTTTTATTGTTATTTTTAATCATTATTAGAGTTTTGATTTAGCTATTTTTTCTATTTCTGACTTTTCTAGAGCTTGGTTTATTTTGCATGTTGTTATTTTGCATTAGGATTTTGTTTAGCTACTTTTTTTGTATGATTAGAGTTTGGTTTTCATCTTGATTTTTTTTATGTCTTTTGTTCTAATTCTTCTTATCTTATTTAATCATGATTACGGTTTGATGTATTCGGCTTTTGAATGTTAGGGTTTCACTTAAGTACTAACATTGTTAATATATTATTGTTTTCTTGTTTTTTATGCTTATTGGTTTGAGATTGTTGACAAATATTCAAAGAAAATTTGTTCATTTTCTAGATTTAAGAAGTAATTTTCTATGTTAATATATTCATTTTGTTTTTTATGTTAGATATACAGATTTTTATTTATATGTCTATGACTTTGGTTATGTTTTTCTTTCAAGTTTCTTAATTTATTGGTTTGTAAAAACCTCTCTCTATATTTTTTTTTAGATAGGAGAGGTAAGAGGGTTTCTTCTATTTATGGTATTCTTTTCTTATATGGGACTTTGATTTGTTTTTGTGGGACTTTGAATTGAGACTTTGATTTGTTTTTGTGGAACTTTAATTTATTTTAATGTTTAGTTTTTTAGGTTTATTGCTTTGCTGGCTGAAATAAAACAATTCTGAGGTATTGCTTTGCTTGCGATTTGAAGATGAAGATTGTTGAATTTTTATTAAAAAAATTTGGGTTGAAGATAAAAATTATTGAATTTTTATTATTAAATTGGTTTATTATTAATTTGGTTTATTGATTAAGTAATTAATTTTAAGTTTTTTATTAAATGGTTAAATGAATTAATAAAATGAATTTTAATTTTAAATATTAAATATTGTCTAATCAACAACAATTACACGATCACTATGTGTCACTTCATCTAAAATTAGTCACGCCACCATTTTTATTTACTAAAAAAAATTTATAAATGACATTTTCAAAACTTGTAAAAATTTGTAAGGTTATAAATAAATAAAAAGTACATAGACTAAAATCAAAATGAAGCATATTTGTAAGGACAAAAAACATATTTAAATTTATATTGAAATTGTTGTATAGTCACTATACTCTAATTTCTCATATTGATAAGCAAAGATGACAAATGTGTATTAAATTTTATCATATTAGGCAATAAACATGAAGTTATTTGTGAGATTGAGCAACAAACATAATATTATTTATAATGATTTGTTATATTGAAATAAAGTCATTTGAAACATTTTCAGTATTTTTAAATGAATAATGCGTATTAAATTTAGATTTCACATGATATTTATATTTTATAAATTGATGTGTATCTCAACCTGGAAATTGGTTGAGTATATATTAATATTGCTTCGATGATTAATTTTTATTTATTTATATATATCTAGAACAAGTAAACATTAGAGATATGGAAAACTAATTTTATAAGGAAAATGAGAAAAAACAATCCAATTTAAAGGAACAAATTGTAAAAGTAAAATAAACAAAAAATTGGATCAAACAATAAAAACTAAAAAAGATTTATTACATAAAAAAATGCTAAATAAATTATCAAAAATATTATTAAATGAAAAAATTTGAATGACCTACATAAAATTAAAACTCATATAACCACCTTTTTAACTCGAGTTATTGATCGGACGAAATTTAATATGTAGAACTCAACTCCAATTTAAATTGATTGAGATTTTTGGGCCCAACCCACACTGCCTGATTCGTTGTCCAACACTACCTAGAGTAGTGAAGGATGGACAAAGCATAATTGTTTACACAAATATGTAGTCCTAGAGTCTACTACTTATTTATTCACATTAATGGTCACATAATTGACTTGAGAAACGATCGTAAGCATTATATCACCTCGTTCAGCATCTTTGCTGTTGAATTTACTATCATTTCTCATTCTAATTATATGCATTGAGGTGCATTATGACTTGACTTTTCATAAACATAACACATGCCTTTTTTCTTGAAATTGGAGTTGGCAACACAAGAGAATTTATAATGTTTTTTTATTTTTATTTTTCATTTTTTTATTGCGTAAGCTAGCTAAATGTATGTATAATCACACAAGCGTGTCAAATAAATCACATAATTAAATAAGAAAAATTGAGCTACATAATAACAAATTAAATAAAATATTAAAAAAGTCAAATAACCAAAGAGATCACAATATTTTTCCTTAGATTTCTTGATATCACACAGTATGGGAAAAATATTATTTTTGTAACATGGTTTTCATTTTTTTTTCCAATTATTTATATATGGTGATGGAGTGAATGTAAATTCTCAGCTTATAAATTAACTGAAGAAAATATATTATTAATTTTTATTTTATTTTAAAAAATATCATAAATTCTACTATGATCAATTCATATAACCATTTTAAATTTAAAATCCTAATAATATTAATATCAGTTAAACTAATATATTTATTATATAGTGGACAACTGTTTTAAATTTAAAATCAATATAAAATATTCAACCTAACAATATTGTCATCAATTAAACTAATATATTTATCATACGATTGACGTTCAATATTAAGTGCTAGATTTAATTAGTTGGTCATTTCAATACCGTTATCAATTGTTTTAATATTCTTAATCCTCTCTTGCACTAAATTTTTCTTAGATTATTACTTTTATTTATTTATTAAGCTTAAACTATTACATGAAAATACAACGATTAGCGTTTATTAATTGGCCTACTTGTTTGTATTAGCATAAATATTTGTGGGGAAAAGCTGGCAGTAATGATTGTACTTTGAATACTTAACCGATTGTGACATTTAATCAAAAAATGGCCAATTACAAAGTAAATTGTGTTCAATTATTAATTAGTGCCAAGAGATTTTTAGTATTTTGATTGTGAAATCCTCTTTATGCTTTTGTTTTTCCTTCTTTTCTAGTGACGTCATTCCGCACCTTATTTCTTTCAATAATTCTAATAGGGAAACATAGCTGTTTGGTCGTTTTGGTATATCTCTATTGTACTTTTAACTATATTGTATGTGCAAAGTATATATTAATTATACTATAATGATTAATCTTTATTAGAAAATCTTGATTAGAGTAATAAATCATTATTGTTTTTTAATAAAAAATATATTTCATCAAAAGCTGCAATAAATATTATTATTCAAGAGTTAAAATTTTTTATTTTAAATAAAAATATTATTTTTTTCTTGTAAAAAAATTAGTTATGTGAGTTTAATTAAATAGAGAAAAAACAAAGATTGCTTTTCACGGCTACTGCAATTGTTCATTTGTTGCAAATGATTCAAATCTTAATATAAATTTTATCTCTTCTAACTAGTTTTTTCACGAAAAATACTAAAACTTAAAATGTTGCTTTAATCATGATAATGTTTTGGCATTCAACATTGTCTATGGCTTCATTTTAGAATTGAGGTGTGTTATTTAAACACACAAAAATCAATATTATATTCAACATCGTATAAAATATAATTTGATTGTATGTGCTGGCAGAACTAATGAGAGAAAAAAATTATATGAAATTCAAAAATCATATATACATATAGTGTTGATGTGAAAATTTATATACACCCAACAAACAATTCCGTTGAAATTTAGGAACATACTTAAAGATAAAACTTTTTAAAATAGTAAATTATACACACAAATCAAAAGTTGAATCCAACTCATATGATTAAAGGATTTATTATCACTCATATTATGGTGCTACTCTTTTCTGTCATTATTATAAAGAAAAAAAATTACTTTTATAAATATTAAGAAATATAATTAAATGTATTAAATATTTTATATTTCATATAAAATATAAAATATATGTAAGTTCAATTTACTAAATTGATTATATTTATTGTCAAAATATACATTTACCTGAATTAAGTAATTTTGAATTAAATTGAAGATATATTAATAATAATAGTAGTTAATTTTATTTATAATAATAAATAAAATTTAACATATATATCCTAGAATATGACTAGAAAAATATTCGGTTTGCTAATTAAACACTTTAATTATGCACCTATATTTATTTATTTATTAATTTCATAAGATGCATGTTGTCAACTTCTTTGGATACCACCTACATGTGCGCGTATTTTCAATTTGAGGAATAGGATAATTTTGTATACTTAATCATGAAGCAAAAAGTGAAGCTGAGGGAAAAAAATATTCCATAAGGGTTCTTATTGATATTTACATAACCAAAAGTTGTTATCATATTTTTTATTTTATTATCCAAATAGTAAAAGAAATGATTAACAAATAATGCATTTAGTCTTTCCAACAAAAAGATAAAAAAAAAAAAAAGAAAGAAAAGAGTTTGAAGTTGCCTTGCTTTACAGTCAACTGCCTCAAACCTTCATCAATATGTTAAGAACAAAATCATTAAAGAATAATGTTTACTTCTTTTAAGACAATATATATCCTTTTTCTCAATTGAGTAAAATAAACAATCACAGTGAAATAAATAATATAGAAGAGATATGATACATACTCCCAAATCAAGTAATTACTATTCTCAGTAAAAATAATGAGAGACAGAGAATGATATCAAATTTCAATCATATGCACACATAAAGTTCATAGAGATGCTTTATTATTATTTTTGTACCGTGCCATAATTTATTTATTTTTTCTATCTATTTTACTTTAGACACTATTGAATTAATATTGACAAAAATAGCTATAGACAACAACCATTTACAGATTCATGAACATATATCATGAAATAATTATTGTTATTTTTTCTTTTTTATTTATCAATTACTATTTTTTTAAATGTGAAATAAGAGCTACAGTCGATATCAAGGTTTTAAATCACATTTGTGGTTTTGTCATGACCCTTGATATTACAGAGAATTATAGTTAAATGCATATGATATAAGTTCTATTGAGACCGAATTGTAGTCTTTAAATCACAATCGTGGTCTTGTCGTGATCTTTGATATTACGGAGAATTGTAGTCAAATGCAAATTATACAAATTCAATTGAGGTTGAAATATAGCCGTTAGAGACAAAAAGCTTGATGTCGCAGTGCAAATAACCGACAAAGACAAGACTAGTAGAACTCCCACAAAAATGGCTCCTCGAGCCGAAGTCCGCTATCAACGGCGCATAATTGCCAAGAAGAAGAAGAATAAGAGAGAAGTCCATTTTTGTCATCAAGGAAAAGATCCGGCAAATCAAAGAGTGTATCATCGTCGTCATCATCAGTAGTAGCAGTAGCAGTAGTAGAAGACGGAGAATTTGAAGACTCTCGAACATTCTCTAACGATAGATTTGAAGATGAATCTTGATCTTCTTGATTTTGTTGATCTTTGATTTCCACAAAGATAGTGGCTGCTGCTTTTGCAGCTGCAGCTTGAATGTCCTTTGGTGATGTAGTTGAAGGCCTTGGAAGATTTTGAGCCAAATTAGGGAAATTAAGGTAAGCTGAATGACCCTTTATAGCTAAAGCAGCTACATCATGAGCTCTAGCTGCCATTTCAGCTGTAGGGTATGTCCCTAGCCATATTCTTGATTTCTTTCTTGGCTCACGAATTTCAGACACATATTTCCCCCATGCTCTCATTCTTACACCTCTATAAGTAGGGTGTTTTGTATCATTTTGTTTTCTCTCTCTTTTCTTGCTTTTCATGACATTTTGAGGACTATTTTTTGTGTCATCATTTGTGCATGAATTTGATGTTGACGATGATGAAGAGGAGGATGTGGTAAATAAGTTTTCATTTGCATCAATTGCCATGTTGATATGTTTTTCTTTTTTTCTTTTTCCTAAGAAGATATTGGGAGAGATTTGATTAGATTTAGAGAGGGTATAGAGAGAATGTGTAGTGGAAGGTGCATAAAAATAGAGGTGTTTGTCTTTTTATGATTCTCTTAAAAAGAAATTGGATTTATATAAAGAAGAAAAGGAAAAGAATAAAGAAAATTATATAAAAGAAAAGAAAAAGAAACAAAAGCAAAAAATGTAAAAGGAATATAAACCAACATGGGCTCCAGATTAAGACTACAATTCAGCTACTTTGTTTCCCACGTTCAAGTTTAATTAGAGAATACCTTTAGATACTAAACACAAAAATATGCTTTTAAAATAATTTCACATTAATTAAAAATCAAAATTAAAATAGTTTAATAACGATACTCATTGGTTAACGTATTAAAGTGTCTTTTATTGAAGACAATTATAAATAAATATAAAAATCAATCAATGGGGTCCAACAAACTTTATTTATAATATTGCGACACTGACACGTAATAATAATATCAATTATAAAAGTAGATGTAATTAAATAAAATTATATGTTTTAATATTATACATTCATCATACCTTAAAAATAAAATGTCAAATATTGCATAAAATAGTAATGGAGTTATACCTTTATTAATACACCTAAATTCGTTCCTAAGCAAAACCATGAAGATTTATACAAAAAAATCAAAATGAAAAATACTTCAAACATATAATTTCAGATCAAAACACTTGTAAAGAAAAAAGAAACTAGACACAAAAAGATGAACATAATGCTTTCATATTTTTGGATGTGTTGTCATTATACGTATCACTTATATTTCACATGTGTTTGCATAGTTGGTCCTACTTTTTAAGAGCAGCTTGTCCTCAGGTTCTTATAAGTGGTTATGCTCTGCTTTCCAAACCATGATTTTCACATGAATTACTCTACAATAAAAATAAAATAAATTCGTATAATTGTGTCCATTAATTATTGGGTGGCCAGCTGGGTCCATTTTTATAGCATAGTCTTAAAACTTTTGATATTCATGGGCCTTTTCTTTTTTGTTTTATTTTTCCCTTTGCCATGTGTTATAAACTTTAAATTAAACTATTTTAGCATAAAATGTCAGTGCCACCTGAAAATCAGATTTTTATATCATTAATTAGGTTGTTGTGCTGTACTCTTCCACTTGATTTAATTTTATGAATTAATCAGATTTGGTCTCCTACGTTAGATTTTTTGTTGAACAAAAAGAATATTATTAATATTTTTTTTAAAATTTTAATTTCACTTACAAATATCAATATTGTTAAGTTAGATGTTCAAATTTAGGATTTACACACATATATTTTATTTTTTTTATTTTTAATATCAAATTGCTACACTTTGAAAAAATAATATTAAAATGTCTTACTTTTTAGTCTCAATTGTTGATCGAAACCTGGGGATGCGACCTCCTATAGAAGAAAATTGTCAAATTTAATTGATGGTCGCATCCTGGGGATGCGACCTCCTACTAGCCAAATTTGATTTTTTTGCTTGACCATTTTGCCCTTATGTATATTACATATATTATTATTATATATTTTAAAGGTAATAATAACATTAAAATGATTAATTAAAATAATAAAAATAATTAATTTATTAATATTATATAATTGTTACTAATTATAATAATAAATAGAATAATAATAATAATTAAAATATTAATAATAATAAAACGAAAATTCTATTAATAAAATAAAAATACATTAAATTAAAAGAAAAAATACATTAAAATACATTAAAATACATCGATTCCACAAGGTTGCTGGTCATCTGACCCCAACGACTACCTCCATCAAATGCTTGAATCCAATCTTCTCGCGGTATATTGTGTAACCATTTCAAAGCTTATGGATTTATGATGCCAATTTCTCTGCGGTAGTATTCATATGTAGACTGATTGATTGAGTAACCTGTATTGAAACAGTAGACAATGCATTATTACACTAATTATAAAACTTCATAATTTAATTTTTCAGTAAGGATAAGAAGTAAGAATTAAATTATTACCCATAGAAATAACCTTTTTCTTCAAAGCATTATCCTTAAATTCCCTTGCAAAATTTTGTGAAATATGTCGGACGCAGAACACATGCTTTGACGGAGGATGTTGCCACCCATTATTCAAATTATTATAAGCACTTTTGATAGATTCGTATCTATCTGAAATCAAACAAATTTCTCAACAAAAAAAAAAAAAAAACTCCAAGCCTCTTTTGTATCACCTTCCACAAGAGCATAAGCAATGGAAATGATATTGTCGTTCCCATCCTGTGCAACTGCTACCAATAGAGTTCCCTTATACTTGCCGTATAACCAAGTTCCATCAACTTGTACCATTGGTTTGCAAAATTTAAATACAGATATGCATGGAACGTAAGCCCAAAATAGTCTATGAAAAATTGTCACACCATTTATCAAACCATGTTCGTTATAAGCTGAGATTGTTTCCATTTTAATAATGGTTCCTGGAGCAAACGTTTGCATAACTAATAACCATCGTGGAAGTTGATTGTAAGACTCTTTTCAATTGCCATAAATTTGTTCGATTGCCTCATTTTTTCCCATCCAAGCCTTTCTATAACTAATTGTGTAGTTATGCAAAGCCTGAATTTGAGCAATAATGACCTTCACTTTGATTAAAGGGTCCATCCTCATAACTTGCATTATACTTGCACATATCATGTTAGAATCGAGCTTTGTATGATCTTGTGATAGTGCAGAATTTGATCATGTTTGAGGCGTATTCAATTTCCCAATCACCCACAATTCACTTTTTTTGCATTTTGAAGCTTTACATCTAAACAAACAATTTGGATGTGAACAAATAATAACGTACCTTTCTAAATCTGATTTTTGCACCACAAATTTCAATGATTGTTTTAGATGATACCGCTTGATTGCATGTACACATTCATCCTTGTTCTGAAACTTTGTTCCAACTACAAGAGTGCCGCTTAAATTTGGGACTTCGTCAATGAACATGTGATCAAATTCAGTTGGTTGGTTTGCGGTGGATAGATTGATGTTCTTCATGTGAAATGGTGGATCAAATACAGGGGGGATAGGTTGGTCTTCTGCTTCCATATCTTCATCAACATCATCATCATCAGAATCACCAGATGATTCATCGAAGTATATTTCATCATCTTCACTATAATCACTTAATTCTTCCTCGTTGATATTATAATGGACACTAAGTGGAAAATCACATTGTGGACTTGTTGGGAGAGATTCGTGATGAAGTTGTTGGGAGACATTGTGGACATGTTGAGTTTGTTAATTTTGGCTAGAGTATGGTTGTTCATAGTGTTGTGATGGAGAATATATGTCGGGTTGATAAGGGACTAGAGTATGGTTCATAGTGTTGTGATGGGATGTAGTTGGGATTAAGCATGTTTGAGGTTGATGGTTGATTTGTTGAAGTAGGACCGTATCTCGGGTTCCAACACGAGGTACCCGAACAAGAGATCAACACTTGGACTGCATGTACCTATCCGCACTGTTATCATATTGTCGAAAAATGTCATGCAGATAGAGTTGCACTTCAATTCGGCTTTCATCAACCTCTAGAAGATATGAAGCTCTACCATGAGGTCGACATGAGGCGTGACATCGATGATAATTGGAGTGTGGTTTGGAAAGATGAGATTCAACATTGGAATGAACGTCATAATTACACATTGCAAGGTCAATACGTTCAAGGTGTTTTATGCGACACTAAAGAATATATGAATTGGTTCACACAGCACACTAAATTATATATATATATATATATACACCTGTGGAAAGATACTTGCGTGATCCACGTTTGCAACCTTCAACATATCTCGATGTTCACTCTATGCCTCAATCAATCCCACAACAAAATACCATGCACTAAACACCGTCTTTATCATCACCACAACATCTTCACGAAGCTGCAGATATACCGACTCAATATTACGTTCCTTTAGTGCCAACAATACCAACTCCCATTAATCCGACTGAGAGCGGAATTTTCTTTAATTTGTTTGGTACTCATTGCACAACTCCCGAGTCGACTTATGCGGCTTTTAATTCTATGTATAATGTCGAAACTCAAAATAATACGGAAGCAGGTGGTAGTGGTTCTAATCCACAAACAGATTACAATGAGGATCAACCACAAAAACCTCAAATTGTTCAAAGGGCTAGACGAGTTCGACGACCGCGTAGATGTGGAACTGGAAGTCATTTAGATTAAAATAATTAATTTTTCTTTAATATTTTTTTTTATTTGTAGCATTTTTTTTTCTTTTTTTTAATATATTTTTTCTTTTAATTTAATGTATTTTTATTTTTATTGTATTAATAGAATTTTCTTTTTATTATTATTATTATTATTATTTTAATTATTATTTTAATTATTATTATTATTATTCTATTTATTATTATAATTAGTAACAATTATATAATATTAATGTATTTTTATTTTTATTTTATTAATAGAATTTTCTTTTTATTATTATTGTTAATAATATTTTAATTGTTATTATTATTCTATTTATTATTATAATTAGTAACAATTATATAATATTAATAAATTAATTATTTTTATTATTTTAATTAATTTTTTTAATGTTATTATTACTTTTAAAATATGTAATAATAATATATATAATATACATAAGGGCAAAATGGGCAAGAAAAAAATCAAATTTAGCTAGTAGGAGATCGCATCCCCAAGATGCAACCATCAATTAAATTTGACAATTTTCTTCTATAGGAGGTCGCATCCCCATGTTGCGATCAGTAACTGGAGTTAAAAAGTAGGATATTTTGGTATTATTTTTTCAAAGTGTGACAATTTAGTATTAAAAATAAAAAAAAGGATATATGTGTGTAAATCCCTTTAAATTTAGATTTAAATTTCGATCGAGATTTCACAATTGTATAAATTAATAAAATTTATGATTTTTTTTAAAATAAAAAATAAAAAACAAATACTACTAATATACTCTAATACTCTCTTATAATATCTTTTGTTTTATTGATTGAAATATATATATGTGTCGCATTATACTCGAACTTAACCGAACGAGTGAGGTAGAAAGCAGGACGAACGTCTTGGATTGGCTTTTGAGTTTGATCCACTCGTTTGTTAGATTACAAACAAATAAGGTAGAAATTTAGTTTGTTTATGGGGTAGATTTATCCACTCAAAAAAAATTATCTATAAATAAATAAGTATATTTTTATATTTAGTTGTCTCCGTGATATATATTAACCTACCACAAAAAAATTAATTTGCCAAAAATAATAGAAAATATAAAAGTAAAAAATTATCACTTAATTGAGAAGTTTATTATTTTAGTTGTCTCTTTCATCTTCTAAAACAACTATAGAAAGAGCTTTGTTAGTATTTAACAATGAAAATTGTCAAAATAAAATTTATAAATAGACAATACATTTCTTAAAAATATCTTATATTCGACCGTCATAATTCACCATATTTTGTAATTAATTGTTGCGTGAATTTGCTAATCTAACAAATAAAAAAAGTGCAATTGAAAGAAAATCGTAACCATTTTTCATATTTGTTATTCTATTGTGATGTGATATGGAGACACAAAAAATGGAATCAAGACTAATGTTGCATTATCTTTGGTAAAACCTTTCAAAAAATGGTGAACGTCAAAGTTAAGAACAATTTGATAATGGATCGGAAGCTCCCCACGTGGGTTGTGATGTCAATAGAAGCAACCGACAAAAGAATGTTCAATTTGTGAGTCTATTAAACTTGTTTAATTTGTGAGATATAGTAATATTATGTATTTAGTATACATGCATTTTTATTTAAATAATCGCATTTATTATTCATGTATATATCTCACATGCATTTATATGCATTTTACTTTTACTGAAACATGAAATTGACATAAGAAGATAGATTTCGATGTTTTTGTTTGGTAGGAAATATGGCTCATACACTCATGATGCACATGCTTGTTGGCCACTAGTCGAATATCATTTTCAAGCAATAGGATCAAACTATACTTTCTTTAATAACTATATCATAAATACAAAATATCTTTTATGTCGAATAACTTATTGAATATATAAGACGAATTCTCTTCTCTTTTTCGTACACAAAAATAGTGTCAAATTGTAGTAATTATTTATTTTATTTGTATATGTTAACTTAATTTTTAATTTTTCTTTTTTCTCTTTTACAAGAAAACTTCCGTATAATTTTTATGATTGCTACATTTAATCTCTTCAACTTGAATGGTTTTTCAATAAAATTAAATTGATTTTTCTTTTCATTGTAACGCCCAAACCTTAATCCAAGACATTAGCTAAATGTTGATTCTTTTATAAAAAATACAAATATTATGTGGTAAACTAGTTATGCTAGAAAAATAAATATTTTTTTTAGCAGTCAAAAAATTAGTTATTAAATTTTAACCTTTTATCTCGAATTACTTTTAAAAAATATTTATCAGTGCGATAAGTTAGCTAATTTCAATTTAGATTTGACGGAAAAAAGATGAAATTGTTGACAATCAATTTTTATTTCGGGGAAAAACGCATATCTAATCCAAATGAAAGTATAGTTGTAAGTGAAAAATAAAATAATTAGAAGACGAAGAGACATAAGAAAGTACATAGTACAAATCCATGATATTATTCTCCCATAATATCACGAAAACAAACAGCACAATAAAATTGTTCTTGATTTCATCCAACTCATTAATACTTAAAATATTTTATAAGGATCCGTCCACAATAATATAGATCGAGTTAAGAACATTAATTCAATTCAGTATATATGATACAAACATATTTGAATTATGTATAAATTAATTACTACCTTGAAGTTTATGTTAGTTGTTATTCTTATAATTGTTAGTATCATTATATTTTTATTTATTATTAAACCTATTATTTACATAATATATTGTTTAAAAAAATTATATATGTTTATGAATTATTAAGCTTAACAGTAGAATTATGATTAAAGAATATTTCTAGCCCAAATTTTATTTAACCCATATTAATCGATCTGTACTCTAAAAATAAACAAATGAAGTACTACGTAATGATGATCTTGTTAAGTGCTTGGACTTAAAGGGCTTGAACTTTTTGTAGATTCTCAATTGTTCCCTTCCATAATTTGAGGAACTTGTTAAGTGCTTGAACTTCTTGCTTTTCATTTGTAAGCATTAATGCTTTATTATTTTGGCTGGTTATAGGCACCATTTGTGCATCATTTTGAGACTCTCTTATACCCTTATTTGATTATAGTGGAGTTATTTATTTGGTTTGGACTACCCGTGGTTTTTACCCTTGCATTGAGGGGTTTTTCACGTTAAAATATCGGTGTTCTTTATGCTGTTTTATTTTGATTAATTTGTTGTGATATATATTTGTTGTTGCTTCTCACGTGTTCTTACAAGTTGAGGGAATTTTATATCCGCTGCGTATTATTTGTTATTGTGTTTATGTTTTTATTCCCTATTAGAGTGGCATCAGAGCTCTCTGTTAAAGGGTTATTTGACTTTCTTGAAGGATGAAGGCAAATTAGAATATAAAGATGGTATGCTTGAATGGTACTAATTACCATTTGTAGAAGGTAAAGATGAAATATTTGTTATTTGTGAAGAAAATGCATCTTCCTATTTTTAGTTCTAAAAAGTTGGATGATAAATCTACGGAAGAATGAGATTTTAAGCATCAACATGTATGTGGTTTTGTTAGGCAATATGTAGAAGATAATGTTTATAATCATATTGATAATGAGACAAATGCAAAAACTATGTGCGATAAGATACATACTTTGTTTGCCTTTAAGTCAGGAAATAATAAATTATTCTTTCTGAATAGTTTCATAAGTTTGAAGTATAAGGAGGGAACGTCTATTTCGAACCACTTGAGTAAATTTCAGGGATTCATTGATCAAATGTCTGGAATGGATATCAAGTTTAATGATGAGTTATTGGGACTATTTTTATTGTTATCTTTACCAGTGTTTTGGGAGACATTTTGGGTTTCTATAACGAGTTCAGCTCCTAACGGTGTTTTTTCTTTGCAAACGGCTAAGGGTGATGTTTTGAATGAGGAGATGAGAAGGAAGGCACAAGGTTCTTCATCTCAATATAAAGTTGTTGTAGTTGAAAATAGGAGGATAAGTCATAAAAAGGAATCGAATGGTGGTAGAGAAAATAGCATAAGCAAGTCCAAGTCTATATACCAAAATATGGAGTGTAATTATTGTCGTAGAACATGGCACATAAAAAAAAATTGTTTTTTGTGGAAAAAGGAGAACAAAGACAAGAAGGGTAAGTAGAACAAAAGGGTCGTGATGATGATCGTGTTACTACTACTACTACTAGTGATGATCTTGTTATTCTCCATGACTATGATTCAATTAATCTTGTATCTGATGAGAGCATGTGGATAATTGATAGTGGTGATACACTGCATGTTACACCGAAGAAGGAGTTCTTCACATCTTATACTTCAAGTGACTTTGGAGTATTGAAGATAGGTAATGATGGTGTATCAAAGGTAATTGGTGTTGGTGATGTATGGTTGGAAACCAACTTGGGAATGCAAATGTTACTTAAAGGAGTCAAACATGCTCTAGATGTTCGCTTCAATTTCATCTCTGTTGCATATGCTTGATGAAAATGGTTTTGATAATCATTTTTCTTCTGGAAAATGGAAACTATGTAAAGGTAACTTGGTTGTGACTGGATGAGAGAAAATTAATAAACTGTATTGGACAAAAGCTTTGGTTGCTAAAGATAATGTGAATGTCGTGGATATGGAATCATCTTTGTGGCACCAAAGGCTTAGCCATATAAGTGAAAATGGTTTAAATTGTTTAGGAAAAAAGGATGTGCTTCTAGGATTGAAGAATGTAGATTTGGAGAAATTTTCTCGCTACATAATTGGTAAACAAACTAGAGTATCCTTCAAAAGGCATCCTCCCTTTAGAAAGTCAGATTTGCTTCAGTTGGTGCATTCTGGCGTCTATGACCCTTTAAAGATAAAATTTTTTAGTTGGTGCATTATGTTTTAGTTTGGGCATTCTGACGTTTGATGATTGTTCTAGGAAACTATAGGTGTATATTTTGAAGACAAAAGACCAAGTGTTGGAGAGGCAGACATGCAAGAAGTTGAAACGTGTTCGTACTGACAACAGTGGTGAGTATTGTGGACCCTTTGATGTTTGAATGGTTCGACATAAAGGATGAATCGAACACTTGTTGAGAGAGTAAGGTGTATGCTTGATGACTCTTCATCATATGCATAATTTTTATTGATTTTAGTCTTATTTATCTTTAATTATTAGTTAATTTAATGAGTTATTTGATATATTTTGTTGATTTTAGTTATTTGATTTAATGAAATGTTTTTGTTCTTATTTGCTTAATTAAGTAGATATTTTTCGTAGTTTTGCGTTGTTACTTTGTTGTAATGCAGTGCTGAATTTTGTTGAGAAATCAACATGACCTATGTGGAGTATTGCAGCCATATCTGGAGTTGTAGTTGTCCTATTGGAGTCAAACCAAGTTCTACTGAAAGCTAAGATCGATATCTATAACTTTCATGAAGACACCGGAACCAAATTTAGACTCGAAAAATTAGAAACATGCAAAATACGTTAGACAACAGATGTTGTGCGCCTGGAGCACGCCTTGCGCACCTGAGGCACATTTCCAACCATTCAGTACTCTCAATACGCACCCAGAGCGCAAAGACCACGCCTGTGACGTGCGACGCGCATCAACATTCATAAAAATGCAATTTTTTACTATTTAGGGATCTTTTTTACTCTTGGGAAGTTGGGAGACTTGTGCCCTAGCAGAGAAACTCAAAGACGACCGTTTCTAACATCATTGGAGCAGTTTTATCAAGAATCATTCATGAATCCTTCTTGTAACTCTTCTTTAATCTCTATCTTTTGTATCTCTGTCATGAGTAACTAAACCCTATTTGTTAGGGATGAGTGTAACCAGATGAAACCCTTATTTTTCTGATTTGATTTCTAGTTATATGAATGAGTTTATTGAATTATTTTTCTCATCTCTGTGCTTAATGCTTTTTATTGCTTGATCAACATTAAAATGTTCTACGATTTGTATTTTGAAACAGAAGTGGACTTTACGAATGCTTGAGATGAGAAATTAATGAATTTGTAGTCTAGGGATAGATGCAGGCCATGAAACCAATTAAATTAGTTGCAAAGTAATAGTTTACAAGAGAATTTCTATACGATAATGCTTAATTCTAATCTTAAATCTACTAAGGAATTAGGGGTTACTTTGGAATTAAAGGTTTTGTCACTAAGATATTAGGGCAAGAATAATAAAGAGAATTCGGTAATAATTCAATAAAGGAATTCAGTAACTAGGATCAAATTAGACACCAAGGTTGGATTCAAAGTGAAACTCATCCCTGACATTTTTCTCATTATAAAGGATCAATTTTATTATAGTTGTTAATTTTAAATATTATTTCAATCAATCTGGAAACTTTTTGTTCAATTGCAGTAATTAAATATAATTCAATAGTAAAACGCAATCTTTGAGTTCGACACTCGGTACTACCGTTTTATTATTACTTGCGACGATTCAGTACACTTGCTGAAACGCTATCAATGCTCTCTGAAGCTAAATTGCCGATTCCCGATTTTGTCAAATAAGTCTTAGAAAAACATCAATTGCACAATTGTTAACCGTTGAATCAGACTGATGTTTGGATAGTAGCATGTTCGCAACATTTAGCTTTGTTGAGACAAACTCCATATTTAAAGTTTTGATGAAAATAAACAAAGGTTAATTAAAAAAGTTAATTATGATTCTAAAATGTTATGTTAATTTAACTTGTGTCTTTGAGTGAATTTAATTAAGAACAGAAGGATCCTCTCCCTCCTTAGCATCTTAGTTGCTTTTCTTTTACCTTTTTCAATGACAAAGGGGGAGAATTAAGTTAGCTTTTAATTTATATTAGAAAGTTAATTATGTAAGTTTGCTCATAGTTATGTAATTTGGCTCTCAATTAAATGAAAAACCAGTTTATCGCATATAGTGTTTTAAATTTTGTCAAATTAAAAACTGCATAAATTAAGGAGGAGATTTTAAGCTCTTTAAATACTTGATATTAGAATTAGAATTAAAATTTAAATTAATATGTTTGTCATCATCAAAAATGGGGAGATTGTTGAGACAAACTCCATATTTAAAGTTTGGATGAAAAATAAACAAAGGTTAATTAAGAAAGTTAATTATGATTCTAAAATGTTATGTTAATTTAACTTGTGTTTTTGAGTGAATTTAATTAAGAACAGAATCAAGCAAAGCAGAAAAGACAGCATTCTGCAAAATGATTTCTAGTTTCAAGAATGTTCATCACAACATATTGATCAATCATTTTTCACCTCTTTAACAAAGATTCTGCCTCATAAATTTATTCAAATAAGATCAATACATGGCAAGGAACAATTAGGATTCATCCCAGCTCAAAAAGGTTATCAGATCACTAAGATAAAAGGACTTGAAACAGTCAAAATAAAATAGTTTGAAACTCTAAAATCAAATTGTTAAGAAAGTTTGATCAAGCTTGATATATGATAAGACATTGCAAAGGACTCTTTTTGACCTTCTTTAAATGATTCTAAAGCCTATAAATAGAAAGCCAATATCCAGGGATAAACCAAGAAATTCAAGTGCTGTAAAATCCCACATGAATTCTTCGTAAAGAATCAATTCTCAAACAAAAGTTGAGATATCTCAGATTCTGTCAAAAACAATCTTATTGTAAAAACTCAAACTATAAGAGTTTCTTTATAGTTTGTTTAGATTGTATTGAATCCTATCAAAGTTAGAATAGGTGATGTTGTTTCTTTCTGGGTGGAAAGTAATAGAGATTGAAACATATCAAGGTTGATCTAGACTAGGTGGTGTAAAATCAAGAAGGTTCTTTGTTTTAAGCACTTAGTGGAAAATCTCACAAGTGTGAGGACTGGACGTAACCCAAGTTGGGTGAAACATGATATTTCTTTGTATGGTATTCTCTATCCTATCTCTTTATTTGTTAAACTTAATTGATTAACTATGATAAAACACAAACTGATTTTCTGTTTTAAGCTTACCAAGGAACATTCTCTGTTTTATAATAAAATCAAGAATGTTCTCCGTTTTCTATTTTCACAACCAAGATCAATCTTGAGTTATTTTCTTAAGCTTTTAACAGGAATTTTTAAAAGGGACCTTTACAATTCAAATCCCCTTCCTTATAAATCAACATTGTTACTTCAATTGGCATCAAAGCTCGGTCTCTAGAAAGTTCAAAAAACACCTAACAAGTGCTAGAGAAAAGATCTAGAAGAATGTCAAAAGCAAAATACATTGTTGAAGGAGGATCCTCAAACAGACCACCATTCTTTGATAGATCGGGTTACTACTTTTGGAAAAACGAAATGCAGCTATTTCTAAAGTCTCAAGACACAGGAATGTGGCGCGTCATTATCGATGGAGACTTCACACCAAGGGTTGATCAAGATGACTCAAACTCTGCCATAAAGAAAGAAATAGACTGGACATCCGATGATAAAGCTAAGGTACTTTTAAATTCTAAAGCCCAATTATTCTTATCATGTGCTTTAAGCAAGGAAGAAAGTGAAAGAGTAGATGAATGCACAACTGCAAAAGAAGATTGGGATACACTACAAACTCATCATGAAGGAACAAGCCATGTCAAAGAAACAAGAATAGACATTGGCTTAAGGAAATACGAATTGTTCGAAATGCAAGAAGGAGAAACTATTGATGAAATGTACTCAAGATTTAATACAATAGTAAACGAAATGCGTTCTCTTGGAAAAGCTTACACAATACAAGAAAGAGTAAGAAAGATCATGAGGTGCCTTCTAATTATATGGAGACCAATAGTAACAGCTATAAGTCAAGCCAAGAACCTTGAATCACTACCTCTGGAAGAGTTAATTGGAACATTAAGAGCACGTGAATTATTGTTACAAGAAGGCAAACCAATCAAGAAAGGAAAGGCAATAACACTAAAAGCTTCCCAAGAAAAATTCACAACACAATTAGAGGAAGAACTTGAAGAAAATGAACAAGAATATGCTGATGAAATTGCTCTTCTCACCAAAAGAATACAGGGAATGATGAGAAGAAGAGATCAAATCAAAAAGGGATTTCAAAACAAAAATCCCAAAACAGAGGTTGACAAAAGTCAACTCATATGCTTTGGATGCAACAAATTAGGACATCACAAAGCAAAATGTCCCTCAAACAGAAATCCACCAAAACGATTTCCTTTCAAAAAGAAATCAATGATGGCAACATGGGATGATTCAGAAGAATCAGAAACTCGAGAAGAAGAAGAATCCAACATATGCTTAATGGAAAAAACAGAGGAAGAAGAGGTAATAAGTTCTGAACCTTGTCATTTATGTGAACAAATGGGAAAAGAATTTGATCACTTGTTAAATGACTCAAATCTCCTTATTAAAAAATGTAGTTCCTTAAAAGAACAATTTTATAAAGAAAAAGAAGAAAGTCAGGCTAAAAATAACATGCTAAAAAAATTCATTCAAAAGTTGAAAGAAACAAAAAACAGATTTTTGAAAATCAAGAAAGTTAAGAACGTTCTGCACTACAAACAAAGAATGTTCGACTGAAAAATGAAAACGAACTTCTCGAAACAAATTTATTAAATTTCATTAAAGCCACTGAAACCTTTCATAATTGTTTCAATCAAACTCAAAAAACCAAGCTATATGAAAATTTATTTGTCCTAGAAAGAAAGGAAGAAAAATGCAAGACTAGATGCTCATATTGTAAAAAACTTGGACATCTGGAATTTGCTTGCTATTTTAAAAAAAGAGATGAAAAGATTGAAAGGAAAAAGGTAATTAAAAGAGGAAATCATTATGTCAAAACAGTTTTGAAAAAACTGCAAAAATGAGAACAGTCTCCAGAATGTTTCCTAAACGGAGAAAGTTCCAAAACACAAGCTGAACGATCTGGAAACCTTATGAAACCCAAATTGTTAAATCTATTTCAAAATCAACAACTAAAAACTCAGCTAGTTTCAAAAATAAAGGAATGATATACCATTCCAAAGAAAAAGGAAATGTTAAAACTAACTCTCTAGGACCTAAAAAAATTTGGGTACCTAAGGCTGAAATAATATCATATGGAAGTTGGTTTTCCAAATATAAAGAGAAAGCCTTGGTTCATGGGTAGTGGTTGTTCAAGGCACATGGTAGGAGAGAAAAACTGTTTCATAACATTCATCAAGAAGGGTGGAGGATCGGGCACTTTTGGTAATGATAATCAAGCTCAGATTAAAGGTAATGGAACCATTGGTAAGACAAACTCTGCTAAAATAAATGATGTTCAATATGTGGAAGGTTTAAAACACAATCTGTTAAGCATAAGTCAGTTATGTGACAATGGATGTTAGGTCATTTTCAAACCAAAGGTATGTGAATTTAGGAAAACTAAAAATGGAGAAATTCTATTTTCTGGAAATCGAAAGAAAAATATATATGTTTTATATCTTAAAGAACTACCTGGTGAATCATGCTTTATATCAATCAATAAAGATAAATGGATTTGGCATAAAAGGGATGAGCATATCAGTATGAAAACCATTTCAAAAATTTCCAAACTAGATCTTGTTAGAAGTTTACCAGAACTTAACTTTTAAAAAGAGAAAATATGTGAAACATGTGCAAAAGGTAAACAAGTCAAAAGTAGCTTTCACTCAAAAGATTTTGTAACAACAAATAGAACTCTTGAACTACTTCACATAGATCTCTTTGGGCCAGTCAAAACAACAAGTCTTGGAGGAATGAAATATGGTTTTGTTATTGTTGATGACTTTTCAAGATTTACGTGGGTTCTGTTTTTAAAACAAAAAGATGATGCTTTTGAAGCATTCAAAACATTCTGTAAAAAGGTTCAAAATGAAAAAGAATCTAGCATCATTTCTGTAAGAAGTGATCATGGAGGAGAATTCATAAATGCTTCATTTAAAACTTTTTTTTATGAACTTGGCATTTCTCACAATCTCTCTTGTGCAAGAACTCCACAACAAAATGGAGTTGTTGAACGAAAAAATAGAAAACGACAAGAAATGGCAAGAACTATTTTAGAAGAATCAAATGTTGAAAGATATTTTTGGACCGAAGCCATAAACACATCGTGCTATATTCTAAATCGTGTATCTATCAGAAAGATCATCAACAAAACCCCATATGAAATTTGGAAAAATAGAAAATCAAACATCTCTTACTTTTACATTTTTGGTTGTTACTGTTACATTTTAAACAACAAAGATCTTATTGGAAAATTTGATGCAAAATCTGATAAAGCAATCTTTCTTGGATACTCAATCGAGTCTAAAGGTTATAAAGTGTTTAATTTAAGAACTAATGTTGTTAAAATAAGTATGCACATATTATTTGATGAGTTTGATGACTTAGATATAACTAAAAAGGATAAGGAAGAAGAAAATCCAATCGAAACACAACAGCAAAACAGTTTGCAGAAAACAGAGATTGATAAACAATCTTCGTTTCATTCTCCACCAAAAGCTGGAAAACAATTGAAGATCATCCTCAAACTCAGATCATTGGAGACATGGCTGATGAGATTAGAACCAGAAAATTATTCAAGGATGGTGAAAAAAACATGGCAATGATATCTCATATCGAACCAAAATCAATCAAAGAAGCAATTACTGATCAATCTTGGATAAATGCCATGAAGGAAGAACTACCACAATTTGAGAAAAATGAAGTATGGACCCTAGTACCTGATCCATTAGATCAAGCAATCATTGGTACACGACGGGTTTTCAGAAACAAACTAGATGAAGAAGCTAGCATTATCATAAAGAAAGCAAGATTAGTAGCTCAAGGTTACAATCAACAAGAAGGTATAGATTATGATGAAACCTTTGCTCCAGTTGCAAGGTTAGAAGCTATTCCAATACTTCTTGCATATACATCTCATAAACTTATCAAATTATTTCAAATGGATGTTAAAAGTGCTTTCTTAAATGGATTCTTAAATGAACAAGTATATGTAAAACAACCCCCATGTTTTGAAAGCCAATCAAAACCAAATCATGTTTTCAAACTTACCAAAGCACTATATGGTTTAAAACAAGCACCAAGGGCCTGATATGAACGGCTTAGTTCATTCCTAATTAAAAATGGTTTTCAAATAGGAAAAACCGACACCACATTATTTAAGAAAATAGAGGGAAATGATTTACTCATCGTTCAAGTATATGTTGATGATATCATTTTTGGGTCAACAAATGAAAAAATGTGTGAAAGTTTTTCAAAACTTATGCAAAGTGAATTTGAAATGAGCATGATGGAAGAATTAAGGTACTTTCTTAGTTTACAAATTAAACAATATGAAAACGATATTTTTATTTGTCAAGAAAAGTACATCAAAGATTTGTTGATTAAATACAAAATGAATGAATCAAAAATCATGACTACTCCTATGCATCCATCTTCTTCTTTAGAAAAAGATGAAAATGGCAATTCTGTTTCTGAGAAAGAGTATCGAGGAATGATTGGCTCTTTGCTTTATTTAACTGCGAGTAGGCCTAATATAGTGTTTGCAGTAGTATTATGTGCTCGATTTCAATCAACACCAAAAGAATCCCATTTAACAACAGTAAAACGCATTTTTAGATATCTTGTTGGAACCACTAATCTTTGTCTTTGGTATAAAAAGGGTTCACATTTTGATATTATAGCATACTATGATGCTGACTATGTCGAAGATAAAATTGAAAGAAAAAGCACGAGTGGAGCATGTCAGTTCTTAGGCGAAGCACTAATCAGCTAGTCTAGCAGAAAACAGAACACTATAGCCTTGTCAACAACAGAGGCCAAATATGTTTCAACAGCAAACTGTTGTTCACAGGTTATGTGGATTAAAAATCAACTTCAAGATTACTTTGTAAGCTATTCTAGTATTCCAATTTATTGTGATAATACGAGTGCAATAAATTTGTCTAAAAAACCCATTCAGCATTCTAGATCAAAACATCATTTTATTCGAGATCACGTCAATAAGAAAGATATTGAATTAATCTTTGCTGAAACTCAAAATCAACTTGCTGACATTTTTACAAAGCCTCTTGTTGAGGATAGTTTCAGTTTGATCAAAGACAAATTGAAGATTATGAAAAATCCAGAAAATTCTGGATAAATTGTGCTTCTGTAGAAAACAGAGAACGTTTATCAGTCTCCTTTTCGCGAGCATCATTCTTCGTTCTGAAAAACCAACATTCCCTCATGAGTTATCACTTTCCCTCTCAAAACCAAAAAGGCAAATCTTGGCATTTAATAGATGTGTCTGTTTGTCTGAAGGTAAAGTGCTGACACAAGCTTTATAGCCCCCAAAATTCTTTTCCTCTTTCCGTAGGTCCAAACAGTTTCCATTGGTCAGAAAAGTAATCATTGTTTTTCTTTACCTCTCCTTAAGTCAGAAAAATAGTTTCCTCTTTCATCTCTTCACCTTCTTTTTCCCAAAATCTGCTTCAAGCCTCTCTCTAAATACCAGTCTTCTCCTTCATTTCATTCACTCTAAATCATTCACTCACAGAACAAAAATGGCGCGAACCAAACAATCAGCACGCAAAAATGCTTCTCCCTGCACACTATACTCTCCATCCCCTTCGTCTAATTATGTGGAACGCTCACCTTCTCCACCACCTCGACCAACACAACCACACACCTCCTTTGATTCAACTTCTTCTGACAACAACCAAGAAATCTTCAACCCCAATCCTCTGTCTACTCTTCTTCCACCACTATACACTCGTCCCACACCAAACCTTGCTCAAGTGCCTCCATATTTGCGTAACCAAAATACTCCTAAACGACGCTCAATGAGGGTTCAATTTGGAATTGGAAATTCAAAATCCTTGAACCCAAAACCATATTACTTCATCATCTTAGATTCTGAGACTGATGATTCTTCTGTTTCCTGTCCTCCAACATCAAAAAAGGCACCAACCAAAACCAAGCCATTAGCAACAACACCAACAAACACTCAACCATTAACATCAGCAAGGGCACCAACAAACACCAAACCTACCACACCATCTAAAATAGCCTTCTCCTCTGAACCCTCACAATCAACTCCCCTAAACCAAAAACAAAGATTGATAAATGAAATTGTCTCCCCTCTTACAAAACAAAATGAACCCCCTATCAATTCAAACCCCAAACAAAACCCATGAAAACAAAATCTGCCATGACAATTACGCAATACCTTGCTCGCAAGAAACTCCCAAATCCTCAAAGGAGAAAACCCCACACCCCTAAACAAAACCTAAAACACTGTTAGGAACCCACCTCTCCAAAACATTCTCCACAATGTTCCCCACCCCTAATCTCAAGAACATTATCAAAATCCGGAACATTCACCTATTGAAACTCCTTTTTCTCCTCCATCACAAGAACGTTCTCCTGCTCACACATTCCCTCCTCCAAAATCCTCTCGATACCCACAACCTTCACCATTAACACACGCTAAACGTTCTCCTACTCCAGCACCTTCCTCTACCTCCACTTCTTCTGAATCTGACCATCTCCTCCCTCTAAAAATCCAAACAAAATACTCCGCCTCTGATTTCTCCCTCCAAATCCAAACTTTTCAAAAACAAATGGGCTCAATGCCTAGTTGGGATCGGACAAGTTTTTGTCTTTGAAAAATTCCTCATTGAAGGCAATGTTGTCCAACATCACACAGATGCTCTTGGCTAGACCTCATTCCTACAAACATCTGACTGCTACTGCCCAGATGTTGTCTAAGCATTCTACTGCAATGCAAAGACTTTTGCTGATAAATCCGTTATCATTTCCACGATAAAGGGAGTTGAAATCAAACTCACCCCAAACATTTTGGCTTCCATTCTTCAGTTGCCCACAAAAGGCCCATTTGTGTGTTGGTAACAACTGGTACTCAGCTTTGAATCTTCGAAAGACTACAATACTCTCTAATTTGTTTTAAGAAGATTCAACCCGCTACTTGTCAACATACCTCAAGCCCCTCCCTAAAGTGTTCAACAGTATGTGCCAGGATACTCTAATTCCTCACTGTGGAAGTCATGAGTATGTATCCGACAATGACGCACTGCTCATCCACCATCTCCTAAATTGCAAGTGTCTTAACTTGCCTCATGTAAATCTCCAACACATGATTTGTGCAGCAACCAAAGACTACAAGAAGAATATTGTTCCTTATGGAATGGTATTGACTAAAGTCTTCAGGTAGTTTGGAGTTTCCCTTTCTTCTGAAAAATCTCTAATCAAAATCTCCAAATTCTCCACCAAAAATCTCTCTCATATGAAAAAGACTTTTTCTGCCCCACCTTCATCCACCACATCTTCCTTTCCCACCTCTCTCAAAAGAAAATGATCTGCTCGACTACGGACTACCACCATTCCCATTCCATTTACACCCTCCTCATCTGACCAATTACAAGAAGCAGTTCCTGAACCTGCTCAAGAACGTTCTTCACCTCTTCAAGAACATTCTCCTCCCAAACACCATAATCCTTCCACTTTTCTCCCTACTTCATCCACCATTTCTTCAATTGACTTCATCTCTTTCTCTCAACTTCTTCGCTCCCCAATTCAGGATTTTGGGACATTTCTGGCTAATCAAAACATGAGCACCATGTCACCACTCTTTATCTCACCACAAAAAACCAACTCTTCTGTTTTTAGCATTAGTTAGTTTTTGAACTTCCCAGAACCTGTTGCCCCACCTAGAAATCTGTCTACCCCACCTGCATCTCTCCCATCCATGTCCACATCCACTGGCACTCTTCCATCTAGTTTTGGGTCTCCCAATATAGTTGTTGCCACTACCACTTAGCAAACAACTCATCTTCACACTTCACCCTGCCAGTCTGAACCTTCTAATTCAGATATCATGGTTGCACTGCAGGTCATTATGGCTAGACAACTTCATCAAGATCAGGAAATCACTCTGCTGAGAACTTGGCTCACATAGCAACTTGCTCCCAAATTGGGTATTCCACCTCCACCACTTCATTGGGTTCCTCCTCCTCCCCAAGTTCCTCCACCTGGAAAATCCTCCACTTCAGAAGAATCCTCTCCCTCCTTAGCATCTTAGTTGCTTTTCTTTTACCTTTTTGAATGACAAAGGGGGAGAATTAAGTTAGCTTTTAATTTGTATTAGAAAGTTAATTATGTAAGTCTGCTCATAGTTATGTAATTTTGCTCTCAATTAAATGAAAAACCAATTTGTCGCATATAGTGCAATTTTGTCAAATTAAAAACTATATAAGTTGAGGGGGAGCTTTTAAGCTCTTTAAATACTTGATATTAGAATCAGAATTAAAATCTAAATTAATATGTTTGTGCAGAAAAGACAACATTTTGCAAATGATTTCTAGTTTCAAGAATATTCATCATAGCATATTGATCAATCATTTTTCACCTCTTTAACAAAGATTCTGCCACAAAAATTTATTCAAATAAGATCAGTACATGACAAGGAACAATTAGAATTCATCCTAGCTCAAAATGGTTATCAGATCACTAAGATAAAAGGACTTGAAATATTCAAAACAAAATAGTTTGAAACTCTAAAATCAAATTGAAAAGAAAGTTTGATCAACATTGATATATGATAAGACATTGCAAATGACATCCAGAATGATCAAAATAGGAACTCTAGATTGATCATCAAATCTCCAGAAATATCAAAATGACATATCTAGATTTATAATCAATCTTTGTTTTATGCATAACTCCAGCAGCAGTCTGTTCTCTTCTGCAATGACTTATAATCCTTCTCCAATCTCTTTTGGCTACATTCAAAACTCAAGATCAAAACTGTACCATCCAAGATTAAGGGAGAAACTTCAAAGCCTTTTCTCACTAGAAGACAAAACTAATTTAAAAGCTGTAACAGAATAGTCAAAGTTGGATTATTTTTATTCTGAAATATTGGTTTCAGTCAAAAATACAGAGCACTACCAACTACTCTTTTTGACCTTCATTAAATGACTCTAAAGCCTATAAATAGAAGTCCAATATCTGGGAATAAACCAAGAAATTCAAGTGTTGTAAAATCCCATAAATCAATCACATACACATACTTTAAGTTCTGAAAGTTCGCAAAGAAGAAGCAGTCCCAAAGTCTCATATGATATTGCTTAATTATCACTGAATTCTTTGTAAAGAATCAATTCTCAAACAAGAGTTGAGATATCTCAGATTCTATCAAAAACAATCTTATTGTAAAAACTCAAACTATAAGAGTTTCTTTATAGTTTGTTTAGATTGTATTGAATCCTATCAAAGTTAGATAGGTGTTGTTGTTGCTTTCTGGGTGGAAAGTATTAGAGATTGAAACAGATCAAGGTTGATCTAGACTAGGTGCTTTAAAATTAAGAAGGTTCTTTGTTTTAAACACTTAGTGGAAAATCTCACAAGTGTGAGGACTGGACGTAACCCAAGTTGGGGGAACCAGGATATTTCTTTGTGTGGTTTTCTTTATTTTATCTCTTTATTTGTTAAACTTAATTTATTAACTAAGATAAAACACAAACTGATTTTCTATTTTAAGCTAATCAACGAATGTTCTGTGTTTTATAATAAAATCAAGAACGTTCTCCGTTTTCTGTTTTCATAATCAAGATCAATCTTGAGTTATTTTCTTAAGCTTTTAAGAGGAATTTTTAAAAGGTACATTTACAATTCAAACCCCTCTTCCTTGTAAATCAACATTGTTACTACAAGCTCTTAGTTTTCAATGGTCTGGTCGACAAAAAGATTTCTAGAGAGGGAGGAATCATGCTCGAACAACTAGCAACCTTGAGATTAGAAGAAGTGTAAATGACTACTATTGTAAATTTTGCTCATAACTCTTTCTCTACATCTCCTTTATAAAAGATTAATAATTTGTTGAAAATTAGAAATCATTAGTTTTTAAATGAATATTCATTCGCTAAAATCCAATATCATATGGTATTTTATTTTAAATTTTCAAATTTAGCACATGGTTGTGAAAAGAATCTACATGCTGTCAAATTCGCTACCGGATTGTGAATGAATTATTTTTTGTTTTAAATTTTTTTTGGACGGATCTTGCTTTCACTAAGTAAATTTTACTTAGTGAGTAGGGATGAGAATAGGCTAGACCGTCCGTTAGGGGCCTTTGGCCTGACCTACTTATGGTCTGGCCTGGCCTATTTAATAAAAAGGCTAGGCTCAAGCTATTTTTAAAGCCTATTTATTTAAATAGATCAGACTCAGGCTTATAAAAAAGCCTATTAGGCCTGATAGGCCGACCTATATATACTTTATTATTTATTAATATTATTTTATTATTATATTAATAATATTGTTTCCTATTTTAAATTTTATCAATTAGACAATCACTCAGTAATCATTCCATATTCAGTAGTCGTTCCATATTCGGTAACGATTTATATTCGGTAGCCGTTCAATTAGTCAATCACTCAGTAGTCGTTCTATATTTATTTAAGAGATAAAAATAGGTGCATTTGTTTCAGAAGAAAAAAATCATTTATTTAAAACCAAAAATTATTTTTTTTAGGGTTTAAAGGATGTTTGTTTCAGATTTTTTTAAAATTATTGTGAGAAAATATATTTTTTGTTTAATATATATAGATATAAATTGATATTGGTACGTGGAGAGCATCATGTGATATTAGTGGAGCATTTAAATATTTTAATGTGAATAAGGCTTTTAAATAGGCTTCCAGGCCAGACCAGAATTTTAAAAAGGTCAGGTTAAGCCGAAAGAAAATCCTATAATAGGCCGTAGACCAGACTTAAGCCTAAAAAATAATTTGTAGGTCAGACTCAGGGCTTTCAAAGTCTGACCTGACCTGACCTATTCCCACCTCTATTAGCAAGGGACTTAAAATAAATGTGGTTTTTAAATTGTTTTTATTTAGTTTAGTCACATAAATTTTAGTATTCATATTAGGAGCCTAATATCTTTAAAATAACCTTGACGTCGTTATTGAATGATAATTAAATCTTGAGTTTTTGTGTGGACAGAGCTTAGTTTGATGAGTGCTTAATGATTTTACGTTGATTAATTGTTTGGTAATCTCTCAATGAAGAGACATTTAATTATTCTTTTATATATATATATATATATATATATATATAAAGTATTTGATGGATCATATATATATATATATATATATATATATTTTAATAAATTTCTTCAATAAAGAAAAACTATATATTTATGGCGAGTTGATTGATTTTCTTCAGTAAAGAGGGAATTAGTAACGGAAGAGCAAGGATGACGCTTCGTGCTGTCATAATATTTGACCTTGTTTACTATGAACTACTATCTCTTTGGTGACTCACGCTTCAATAATTTAGTATGTGTTTTCAAATAATTTTGATTATTATTATATTATATACATTTATAAATTTATATATATGGTTAAGTATATGATACATCTTAATAATTAAAATATGAATTTTTATATTATTAAGTTACTTATGAGTTTTAAGAATTATCGATTAGAAGTTTTTTTCATACTTAGCACAACAAGTAATGCTGTGAACATTTTAAAATCTATTATCTATTATAATATATTAATACAGATTTTCGAATTTTGTTGGCCACAACTCATCTATATGTATGACATATTCCAAATTTTTCCAACTCACAAAAATTCTGATGTGGCACCTCCCAAATTACACTACTTCATTTTGCTTCTATCATATTTTATTTCACCAATATATAATGTAAAGAAAACTTTCACTTATGCAATCAAATACAATTATTTCATACATTTAGCAACTTTAACTCTAATTAATACACTTAAAGGCTTTGATCACTAATCAAATTTTTTATTTCAATAACTCCTACAAAACGAACAATCCACTCACTATCTTCAATGCATTGTTTATCATACATAAAAATTCATTAGTTGATTTTCAACCACACTCTTACATTTGGGTCAAGTCACTTACCAATAGATAAAGACATTATCAAATGTAACAAAGCCAATTTGATCCGCTGTCGCACACGAGTCAAATACAATTGATAAAATGTAAATAGAGGTAATACCTCGAATCATTTTGCAAGGACTTCTGATATAATAATAATAATAATAATAATAATAATAATAATAATAATAATAATAATAACCAAATTGAAAATTGAAACTAAAAAGAAGTTTACTTAGATTTTTGATTTAACAAATGAGCAAAACGATTAATCCACTTATTCGAGTTTCAGATCGATCACAAATTCTATCAATGAGTTTAATTTCTAATTTGTGATTCTATTCTTATTTGACTATAGAATTGATCAAACAAGTGTAATCAATCCTATGTGAAATTAGTTTCTTTGATTGGATTAAGCATCACAATCATCAAAATATTACAATTAACGACCAAACATCGCAAAATTATAATTCAATTAAATTAGAAACTGAAACCAAATTCTGTCAAATAAATTTAATCAATCTTATTGAAATTCAATTTAAGCAATCAAAATATCAATATAATCAAATAAACAAGAACAAAATCATGAATCGAAGTTGAGAGTGTAACCTGAATCTCAAGGTGTTGATGAAACTCTGAACTCGTGGATTAATCTTATAAAATTAGTCTTCCATGAAATTAAAAATAAAACTGTTTATTTCTTGTAGCAATTTGAATCCTAGTTTTTTCGTCCTTAGAAAAGAAACAAAATTTCCAATATATAGTACTTGATATTGGGCTTTAGGGTTTAGGGTTTAAAAACAAGTGACCCACTAATTAAAATTATTACAAAAATCTAGATTACGAAATTTTCAATTTAGACCCGGTAAAATTCAGAATTGGTTTTTTCTTCCAACACAAAAGTTATAGCTCATATTTGTTTCATTCCAACGTCTGCTCATATGCGCCAATCCGATATTCAAAGCTCAAGTTATGACCTACAGAGCGAGAAAGAGTCAAAATACAAATAGTAAAATTAAAATGCAAATATTAAAATTATAATTCAAATTCGACCCAAAGTTTAGAAACAAGCTAAAAATATTAATCTAAGCTATACAGAGCTTTTAAAATACCAAACTAAAAATATGTGCCCAAATGCTATGATCAAATTCCCCCACACTTAAACTTTTGCACTCCGAGCAAAACAATGAATATGATTCCAAATATTCTTATGAATGCGAAGTGGTGAGAAAAAAAAAAAGTTCTAGCTTAAGGCAATCATGAATAGTTTTGTTATCACAACCAAGGCAAGCAAGATGAAAAGTTAACTAAAGAATGCATCATTAGTGGTAGAGTCCTCCCAAGATATAGAATTCTCTCAAAGTGTTTGGGCTACTGTTTACACTCAAAACACATCATGAAAGCTAGCACTACCATAGGCTTGACAAGCCTCTATAATCTATATTTAAAACACATGTAGATAATGATCAAAAGATCTTTATTTAAGTTGTAATGTGGCCAAGGTAAGGGTGAGATAATCCTAAGGAGACTAGTGCTGAAAATCAAAGAGGATAAAGGAGTAATCATTAAGAGAGAAAAACAGCATTAAGAAGTTACTCAACAAAACATCATTGACTTTTATTTTCGTACTCTCGTTGCTCATAACACAACCATTTTTCCATATATATATATATATTCATAACCCTCAAATTTAAACAAACAAGTTGAGCACCCATACACTTATGTAAGGAAAGACTCCTTTATCCCCCAAGATTGAGGCAATTCATTGTTTTTCACTTTTAGGCTTGTAATGGGCTATTTAACAAAAAATGGGGTAATTAGGCTCAAAGGGGCTTAAACAAATGGATAATTCTAGGGTAGGCCTATTTGGTTGGTAGCTTAATTAGAAACAAATGCCTAGATCATTTCAATATATGCATGCGAACAAGATTCAAGTCAAGTTCTGGCCTAACTAGCAATCATGAGTGAGATACAGGAAAAGGACCCATAAAGTCAATGCCCCACACATCAAATACTTTGCAGAAAAGCATAGGTTGTTGAGGCATCTCACTCCTACGAGTGATTGTTGTTCTTGCTATTTGGCAATGTTATCAAGTTTTATAAGTCTCAAAAGCATCTTTAAACAAAGTGGGCCAAAAGAAACCCGAGTCTAAGATTTTTCCTGTTGTCCTTTGAGGACCAAAATGTCCTCCAGTTTGAGGGGCATGACAAGAATGAAGAATGGGTTTAGGGTTTAGGATTTGGGAAACACATCGCCTAATCACCTGGTCACTACAAAATTTCCACAGATATGGATCATCCCACACATAGTATTTGGAATCACTTTTAAATTTGTGTATTTTGGTTCGGGATGCATCTACAGGAAAGACTCTAACAACTAAATAATTAACTAAAGACTCATTAGGGAAGTCATCTTGAATGGGGATGGGGTCCTCATCCATTTCTATTATGCTCAAATGATATGCCACCAAATTTTCAGTTTCACTCTTATCTTTAATCTCTAAATCAAATTCTTGGAGTAACAACATCCACCGGATCAATCTTAGTTTTGATTCTGGTTTCTTCAACAAGAACTTCAAAGTTGCATGGTCATTAAAAACAACTACCTTCGAACCTAACAAATATGATGTAGACTTATCAAGTGCAGAAACAATAGCTAAAAGTTCCTTTTTAGTGGTAGTATAATTAGTTTGTGCAGAATCTAAAGTCCTAGAAGCATAATAAATAACATGGGCAACCTTACCAACCCTTTGTGCAAGGACTGCTTCCACGGCATAGTTAGATGCATCACCCATAATTTCAAAAGGGATGGTCCAATTAGGTGGCTGAATTATGGGAGTAGAGGTTAATGTTGCGTTTAAGAAATCAAATGCCTTCTTGCATTTGTCATCGAAGGTGAAACTGACATCTTTTTGCAGCAAATTTGAAAGTGGAAGAGATATCTTGCTTAAATTCTTGATAAATTGCCTGTAAAAACCTCCATGGCCAAGAAAAGAACGAATCTCGCGGATGCAAGATGGATAAGACAAATTAGAAATCACATCAATTTTGGCAGGATCCACTTCAATCCTATTTTTAGAGATCGCATGTCCCAAAACTATGCCTTGTTCAACCATAAAATAACATTTTTCGTAATTTAACACAAGGTTAGTTTCATTACAACTATGCAAAACTCTATCTAAATTGTTCAAGCATGCATCAAATGAGGAACCATACACAGTAAAATCATCCTGAAAACTTCAATATAATTTTCTATCAAGTAAGAGAAAATACTAATCATGCAGCGTTGGAAAGTGCCAGGAGCATTGCATAGGCCAAAGGGCATCCTCCTGTAGGAAAATGTGCCAAAAGGACAAGTGAACGTAGTCTTTTCTTGGTCCTCTAGTGTAATATGGATATGAAAATAACCAAAAAAAACCATCAAGAAAACAATAATGTGACTTACCAGCCAACCGTTCAAGCATCTGATCAATGAATGATAAAGGAAAATGATATTTTCTAGTTGCCTGATTTAGTCTCCTGTAATCGATGCATACCCTCCAGCTGTTTTGTGCTCGTGTGGGGATAAGTTCATTATTTTCATTTTTAACCATTGTGAGTCCAGTTTTCTTTGGGACTACTTACACCGGACTCACCCATTGACTATCATAGATGGGGTATATAATGTCTGCTTGCAAGAGCTTGGTCACTTCTTTTTTTACATCATCCAGAATTAATGGGTTAAGTCGCCTTTGGGGCTGCGTGACTGATTTTACCCCGTCCTCTAGTATTATCCTATGCATACACATGGATGGGCTAATACCAAGAATATCAGCCAAGGTCCATCTGATTGCTTTCCTGTGTTTTCTCAAAATCTGCAACAACTTCTCTTCTTGTTCATCTTCAAGTTTAGCTGAAATAATCACAAGTACTTGCCACTTCCTTCTAAATAAGCATATTTCAAATTTTCAGGAAGTGGTTTAAGCTCTATAGCCGGTGGTTGTTGAATGGAAGGTACAACACTAGTGGCTGAAGCTAAGTCTACAAAATCAATTATGTTAGTAGAAATATCGATATCAACTCAATGATCAACTTGTAAGGCAGCTTCGATCTGAGCACACACAAAGCACAATTGAGTATCTGTACAAAATTCACAAGTATAAGTATCATCAAAACTAGACAATGAAGGAAAATCAGTGGCAAACATATCGGGGTAAGTGTCATCAACCAAATCAACAAGCAAATCAATTTGAAAAATAGAATGCTCTTCCACGGGGTGTTTCATAGCATCAAATATGTTAAATTTTACAATGCTATCACCAAATTCCATGGATAGAGTTCCAGCATGCACATCAATTTTTGTTTTAGCAGTTTTCAAGAATGGTCTTCCTAAGATGATAGGCGCCCTGTTGGACTTATTCTCCCCCTCCATGCCCAGAATGTAAAAATCTACAAGAAATATCAATTCATTAACTCGAACAAGTACATCCTCCACAAGTCCAGCGGAACGAGCATTGCTCTTGTTCTCCAATTGAATGGTAACACCTATACTCTATAAAGGTCCAAGAGCAAGAGAGTTAAAAATAGATGTAGGCATAACATTAATGAAAGCTCCTAAATCTAACATAGCATTTTCAAATTGACTATTGCCTATGGTACATGGAATGGAAAAAGTTCTTGGATCTTTGCATTTTCTGAGGCATGGGTTGAATGAGGGCTGAAACATTTTGCCTCATGTTTACTCTTTCATTACCTTTTAACCATCTCTTGTGTGTGCACAAATCTTTTAGTTGCATATCTTGGAATCTGTTTAATTGCTTCAAGAAGGGGAATGTTCACTTCCACCTTCCTAAATGTATCTAGGATCTTGTTGTCCCTATCGGCCTCTTCCATTTTCTTAGTCTTCACTGTCCTTTGAGGAAAACAAAGTGGTATATTTTGCTCAACATCAACAGTTTCAGATATCGAAGTATGCTCAACAACCTTATTATTTTTCACTACAGTTTCAGGTACCTTTGGTATTTCAACACCTTTTCTAGACCTCAATGTAATTGAACTAACATTGGGAGCATTTGGATTTACTACTGACTATGCAGGCAATCGGCTTGACCCCTGAGTCTGCAATTGATTGATTGAAGTGGCTAGCTAACCAATATTTGTTTCCAAATTTTGAATGGTGGAATATGTTCTTTGTTGAAATTGGAGATTCTGAACAGCCTTCTGTTTAACGAGGTCCTCTATGAAGGTGCATTTTTTTTGCTGTTGAGGAATATTTTGATGTTGCTACCTACGTTGCTATTGTGCAGATGAATTCCCCCATCTCAAGTTGGGATGGTTTCTCCAACCAGGATTGTACCTATTAGATGATGTATCATAGTTGGCTTGAGGATTGTATATATTTGCTGCATATGCTTGAGGAACATCAGTAATTGGATTTTCTTGCAATGTAGGACATGAATCTAAAGGATGCTCTGGAGAAGTGCAAATACCACAAAAAATTGCTTGGGTTTTACCTATTGCCAATTTTTTTACTAAAGATGTAAGCTCATCAAGTTTTCCTTCTAAATTCTAGTGGGAAGAAGCTTGAATTTCATTCACACCCTTTGTCTACACTATTGAATTTCTAGTTGTAAACTGTTAAGAATTAATGGACATGTTCTCAACCAAAGCCCTTGCCGCTTTTGGGGTCTTATCAATAAGTGCTCCCCCACTAGAAGCATCCAAAATGCTTTTATCCAAAGGTAGCAAACCTTCATAAAAATATTAGATGAGCAATTGTTTACAAATATTGGAAGAATTTTTCTAGAAACAATATCCTAGGATCATTCCAACTTGTAACAGAACCTGGTTGAAGGTAATATAACCAGTCCTTGGCAGCATCTTGGAGTGAAAATGGGAAGGCTCTCAGCTTAATGTGGTCTTCTGTGACTCCTTGAGGCTTCATGGTAAAACACACAATATGTAATTCCTTCAAGTGTTTGTGGGGATCCTCACCTGCAAGACCATTAAACTTTGGAAGCAAGTGTATTAAACCAGATTTAAGTTCAAATGGTACAGTAACTTCAAGATATGTGATACATAATGCATTATAATTGACATTAGGTGCATCAAGTTATTTTAAGATTTTTTATTCGCATCAACCATATCTTGCAACAAGTTTTCAATTTCAGTATCTGCTCTAACTCGTTAACACTAGCAGCTCTATTAAGTCTACGATGTAAATGAAATGTCCTATCTATTTCAGGTTCAAGAGAATGAAGATTCACAGAACTAGCCCTAGTCATGCATCATCATGACAATGCAATAGAAAATAACAATTTTGAAAATTCCAACAATGTCTCGAATGCAAAAATTAAAGTGAAAAATCAAAAACCCTATCAAATAAAATCCACAAAATATAAAACTACCACAAAAAATTTCTAAAAATCAAATAAAGGCAATGCAAACTTTTTGGAATTTTTGGAGAATATGAACAATTCAAAAAATTCAAAAAAGGGTCTAAAAACAGGGTTAATATTATTATCAGAGAGTCCTCGGCAACGACGCCAATTTGATCTGCTGTCGCACACAGGTCAAATACAATTCATAAAATGTAGGTAGACATAATAGCTCAAATCGTTTTGCAAGGACTTCTGATATAGTAATAATAATAACCAAATTGAAATTAAAAAGGGTTGTTTTAGATTTTTTATTTAATAGATGAGCAAAACGATTAATCTACTTATTCAAGTTTCAGACCTATCACAGATTCTAACAATGAATTTAATTTCTAATTTGTGCTTATATTCTTATTTGACTATAGAATTGATCAAACAAGCATAATTAATCTTATGTGAATTTGGTTTCTTTGATTGGATTAAGCATCGCAATCATCAAAATATTACAATTAATAATCAAGCGTCGCGAAATTATAATTCAATTAAATTAGAAATCGAAACCAAATTCTATCAAATAAATTTAATCAATTCTATTGAAATTTAATTTAAGCAATCAAAATATCATTATAATCAAATAAACAAAAATAGAATCATGAATCAAAATTGATAGTGTAAATTGAATCTCAAGGTGTTGATGAAACTCTGAACTCGTGGATTAATTTTATAAAATTAGCATTCCATGAAAATTCGAAATAAAACTGTTTATTTCTTGTAGCAATTTTAATCCTACTTTTTCCGTCCTTAAAAAAGAAACAAAACTGCCAATATATAGTGCTTGATATTGCGCATTAGGGTTTAGGTTTAAAAACAAGTGACCCGCTAATTAAAATTATTATAAAAATCCATATCACAAAATTTGCAATTTAGGCCCAGTAAAGTTCGTAAATGGTCTTTTCTTCAGACACAAAAGTTGTAGCTTAGATTTGTATCTTTCCAACGCCTGCTCATATGCGCCAATCCGATATCCAAAGCTCAAGTTATGACCTACAAAGTGAGAAAGAGTCAAAATACAAATAATAAAATTAAAATGCAAATAATAAAATTATAATTCAAATTCAAACTAAAGTTTAGAAACAAGCTAAAAATATTAATCTAAGCTATAAAGAACTTTTAAAATATCAAACTAAAAAGCTAAAAACATGTGCCCAAATGCTATGATCACTCTTACATTTGGTTCAAGTCACTTACCAATAGATAAAGACATTATCAAATGCAACAAAGCCATACCCCTATTTCAATGTGTTGCACATCCTTAATCCACGAATATTTCAACATTGGTCCTTTATTGTCATTATTGTTGAAGATCATATATAGGAGGTAAGTATTTTCCTAAGCTATTGAATGAGTCTTTCATAGCATTTTTTTCTTTTTATAATTAAAAAATTACTTATCATAATCAAAATAAAATAAAGTTGAAAAATACTAAACATAGTTGTTTGGAAATTAATAAGTTCTAACAATTTCACTAGTAATTTTCTATCTCTTTAACATCAACAAACTCTTCATGCCTATAATTTTTTATTACCTACTCTTGATATTTCTTGACCATAGCAAATAATTAATTGAAAATTTCATTTCATATTATAATTATTTAGATGAGAAAATAATTAATGTAATTGAAATTGCTCCATATTCAAAAGACTAGATATAAAGTTGGTTTGCTCAATATCTAAAAGACTATATATAGAATTGGTTTTCTGTTATAGTATTAACTATTATCTAAAAGACTATATATAGAATTAATTTTAAATACAAATTTCACACCAACTATTGTTCTATCAAATTTTTATTTGACTTGACAGTTTTATGTAAATAACATTTTTTCTATCTAAAAAATGTTATTATTATTATTATTATTATTATTATTATTATTATTATTTAAGACTTTTGAACCTCAAGAAATTTTATTTGGGTTGTAGTGTTTATTCCATATATATCTATTAGCTATACTTGCATAAGGGAAAAGTTGTTGCAATATTTTGAATACTATTAGAAATATTATTTTTAACAAACTACTACTCATGAATGAATGATATAGAACCCACTAGATCACACATTATCATTTAATACATGTTTGAATTAGCTAGATTACATAGCTACATAGAATTTCACAAAATCTATTATTTAAAGGTTAAACAAAATTACAGTAAATTTTTCATCAGTTCAAACATACACTTTTGCACAATATTAGTTCTTTAATAGTTTACATTTTATTTTTACAACTTTGAGTTTATCGAGATTTTTTTTTTACTAAAAATTTCTCCACCTCTGCATACTTAAATTTTTTTTATTTTTTGAGGTATCATGACAAGCTGTTATACTGAAAAGTAATTGTGTAAACACAAGAATTGGGACACACTATTTGGTCACACGCACGACAAATTATAGTTCTTTAAATTATTTTAAAACTATACATTGTTTAATTATTAATTTTCTACTTTTTTTTTTCTTTTGTGTGTCCAAATTCTTTTTTCTACACAAGAATTATTCTCTATGAAGTTATTATGAAATCCTCGAGTATATAAGAAAAACTTTAAGGGACATGTCTTTATTCATTTTTTAGTGTCAAGCGGGTCAATTAATTTTTGGGTTGGTGTATACATAATTATACTATATTATCAATTACTTTGAGGAAGACAACATTAACTATTTCTTGACTAAAACTTAGGGAGTGTAATCTTTATCCTAAGAAGTCTTTGGTATACACTCAGATTCAATACTGATCAAGGCTACACACCTCTTTGTGAATCTTTATGAATCTGTATTCATATTTTAATTGAAATGGACTATCCTATTTAACTATACACATGATTAGTTTGATGTTAAATTTTAAAGAAGTACATAAATTTTAAAAATATAATATTTCCAAATTAATGTAAATCATGTAAAATGAAAAATATATTATAGTTAAATATACAACTTTTACGACAAAGAAATGTTAAACTTTAAAAAATGTTCAAGATAAAGGAACACTTCAAAGAATAAACCAATTCTAAGTAGAAAAAAATGTTCAAGATAAGGACTGCATGAAATGTATCATATTTTAAAGTCTTATCAATAGTATCATATTTTAATATATGTTGCATGAATTGTATTAATTAATAATGTTTTATATTTTTCTTTGAGATAAAGTAAAATTAACCTATATATAGTTATTCAAAAAATATAGTTACCTGTTAACACATAAATGTTTTTAGTAAATTCTACTCTAAAATAAAAACAACATTACTTTTAATTTATATATTATTATTTTATACTTAATAATATATTAAATTCTACGGCACAACGGACACGTTAACATCTAGTTATTTTCTTATTTCATTTTACTTAGTTTTATTACTCACTACATTATTTGGTGATATTTTCACATGAAGAACTAATATACGGGTTACACCTAGGATTTTAATGTATAGTGAAGTCACGACATCGGTTCAAAGTTTGAGACTTAGGTCTTAGGATTTATTCCATTTCCATGAGTTTCAAATTGTTATGTTGTTTAGTTAGTTGTATTAAATTTTTTTAGGTTAATTGAAGATGTTTCCTTGTTGAATCATTTTCACTCATTGAAAGGCATATGACATATCATGGAAACATATGAGCTTTAAAGGAAACCACAAAGATGAAGTATTCAAGATTAAATTTTTAATCATATGAAATTAAATTTATTTTCTCAAGAATGTTCATAGTCAAGAATCAATATTTTCAACACCTCAAATATAAAACTCATATACACATGAATATATATATCAAAATTACAACTTTCATTTTATAACCCATAAAATTCCATTAAGTATATTTTATTGATACAAATTAAAACTTAAATAAGTGAGAACACGTCAAAATAGTAAATGTATTCCACCTACTATAAAATTTCTCTCCTTATTAGTTATTTAAAGCACAAACATTAAGACAATACAAAAATCTCAACTTTACATCAAACATATCACAACAAACATGTTACTCAAGTTATAATAATAAAAATCAAAACATTATAATTAAATTCATCAAGACAACCATATTGTCCTAAAAATCAAAACTTTATAGTTAAAATTGTTAAGACAAACCTAAAAATCAAGACTTTTCTTTTAATACATCAAAACATGATATTAATATTTTACAAACCATTAATTTATATCTAGTCTAACCTTACATGAGAAAATGCTCTTACCTTAGGAGTTTTCCTTCCCTAGTTACATATTCTAAGCCCCACGAATCGAAGAATGAGACAAGTCCAAGTTTTACTTGAGATGATACTGACAAAAGAAATAAAAATAAAATTCATCTTGGATGTGATGATGATGATGGCGAGAGAAAAACAAGGGAGGAAGACTAGAGTTTTCTTCTTTCTCTACTTTGTGACTGAAAATGGCAAAAAGAAGAAATGGGTGCGTGATTGAAAATTTATAGGCCAATATTTTTTATGATTTCTTGAATTAACTTTAGAGCAAAAATTTGCTAAGCATTATTTTTTGTAATAAAAATAAAAAATTAAAATTAAAATAAACGAGAGAAGTGATGGTAAGAGAAAACAGCAAAATTTTCCTCTCTTGATTGTAATAAATAAAACAATCAAACACCAATTAAATTTGTAACCTACCATTCAAAATCGAAAATGAGATGGTACAGAGGAAGGGAGCGAGATGTAGACGCACAATTCCAAGAATAAGGGAAGGTTCATCATCTTCTTTCTTAAAATTATGAGAAAAGGACACCAATTAATTATTTTCACGGTTACAATTTAAATGTGTAGATGATGGTTATTTGTAAGCTAAAGAAGAAAAAGAATAAAAATAAGTGATTTATTGATGAAGCAAATATTTGAGACTTTTTTTTTTATATTCTACTTTTTTTTTTTGACAAAATTGTCAATGTTTAAAAAAATAATACATAAATACCCTATTATTATTTAATAAACTATAAATAATTAAAATATTTAAAAATTCAAAAAACTATTAAT
>JBBPBS010000549.1:877318-959924 GCA_037974835.1 Cicer judaicum | reverse complement strand
TTTTGATATAATAAATAAAAGTTAATAAAAATAACAATAATAATAAAATATAAATTTAATGTATTTTTTTTTAATTTGTGATATTTTTTCTTTAGTTTAACGTATTTTGTTTGTTTAATTTAATTAATTTTATTTTATTAATATTATTATTACAATTATATTTATTATTAAAATTTATTATATTATTAAAATTATTATTATTAATGTATTTTATTTTATTAATAGTTTTTTAGATTTCTAAATATTTTAATTATTTATAATTTATTAAATAAAATTTTATAGAATTAATAAAATTGCAAAAAATATATATATGCGGCAGTAGATGATTGGATTTCCGAGATGCAACCTTATATTAAGAATAAAAAATATTTACTTCACATAGCTGCATTCCTAAGTTGATCAACAACTGAGACTAAACTGAGACTAAAAAGAAACATTTATGTATTATTTTTTCAAACCGTGGCAATTTGATCAATAAAATAAAAAAAAAAGAATATAAAAGAAAAAAAGTCAATATTTAAGGAAATTTTCTTTTGTAGTGACTAAATTGTCCTTTTATAATTATTGATAGGGGTATAATTGTCACTTTTTTAAAGGTGCTTTAGATAACTACTAAGTTCTCTTTATTTTATTATTAAGGAGAAATAGTTGTTTTATTTTCATCATGGATCAAGTTGGGTCTTATATCTTTTCTTGATTAATGGATTTTAATTCAAAAATGATGATTTGGTTATATGATTAAAACGTTAATTTGAAGACAACGATAAAAATTATACAACTGCATTTTTAAACTTGAAATCTATGTATAGCAAGATTTGTATTCGTCAAAAGTCAAAGACATCTCAAAACAATACATTCATAGATTTTCGTTGGAATAAATTTCCTTTGATTTTGAAAAATAGAATACAATGTCATCTTATAGGTTGTCATAAGCATAGAAAGCTAGGCTGGTTTTACATTTCTCTACAATATATATATTATAATAATTGTGGCTTTTTTATATATCAGATTCCAGAGTTCTCTTTTTGATGCAGAAAATGGAGATTTTGTCATTGAGAATTTCTAAAACTATTCTTGCAATCTTCTCCCTTGTTTTGCTTTTCAACATTCTTGCCCAGGCACAAGGTTTGAGCATTTGCTTTTATATTTTGGTTTTCCAACATTCCAAATTTATTTGATTGAAAAAGTGTATGGACTTAATTTCAGCGATTCTTTTAATTAAAATTTTAAGATGCATTTTTTTTGTAAAAATTATGCAATTTTTTTAACATAGAAATTTAAGTAATTAAAACTATAAAAACCAAAATTAAACATCGATAAAATCATATAGACTTGTATTTATTATTAACAAGTATTGTTAAATTAAAAATTAAGATATACAATCCCTTTGATGGTTATTCAGTGATGAAAGTGGGTTCAGTATTGTATTAGTTTTTTTAGAAGACAACATGAATTAATATTGAAAACACTCCAAGAATAAGATATGCTAATTAGGGAGATGCAAAAACCAGATACAAAATAAGTTTCAACTATAAATTTTATATAATTCATCCTATAAGGGTGTAGGTACAACTTCAACTGTCAACGTGAAGATCTCTTTGAGTACTTTTTTCAATATTCTTTGAACATTGAAGTATGCTCTGACTCTAATGAATCCTCAGAATCTAAACATTTAATTTATTTTTTTACAACGATAACAGGCAAGCCTTATCTAAGTATGGTCGAATACATTGATCAAACGACCCTATAACATTATACCATATAACATATGTTTTTCTAGCTTATTAATCTTTAGATATTTCCTAATAGTATCTCTTATAATTTTTCTAGATCTTTCCCACATCTAGAGTTTTGACTATCCTCCATTTGATCTATTCTCTTTACTACAAAATCTACATATCACCTATTTACATGCCCCACCTCACCTTAGTCGAGTTTTCATCATGTTTTCTACTATAAGCTCTACCACAATTCTATCTAATTTTATTATTTGTAATTCGATGCCTAGTCTTTTTTCATATGAGTGCAACATTTGTATCTTTGCTACACTTTTGTGTGGATATGAAAATGAAACGATAAAGAAACTCACATACAACTGCAAGATTTAATGTTTGAACTCGAGACATGGTATCTAGCCTTATAATATCAACAATTGCTACATTTATTTTAACTTCATATTAGTTTATTAACGCCCAACAATTTGTCTCATATAACGTTGACAATCTTATGATTGTATGGTAAAAATGTTCCTTCAGTTTGAGCGGTATTTTTTTAAATAAAAAATATATTTAACGCTTTTCCAAAAGGATATTTTAATAGTTACTTCATCTGGTTCTAAATAAGTGTCATTCTAGATTGCAAAAATATACATTAATCAATGTATCTCTTTTCACTGATTATATTATGATAAAATGCTACTATTGCAGTTCTTTTGCCGAATCTAGAACTAAAGCAACAAGATTTATTAGATTCAAAGGTACATCTAATTAAGTTTTAACCATGTAGACACCATAATATCAATTCACTCATAATTACTTCATTAATATATTAATCAACATGGACTTTGTTAATATGTAGATTCGAGATGTAGCTACAACAAAACAATATGACTCTATATTGAAATTTATAAAATCAAAGAGCTTTCCAAATCGAACATCATTTCCACCAGGCTTTTTGTTTGGTGCCGGAACCTCTGCCCTTCAGGTACATTATCAAAATCCATTGTTGCATTGAAAGCTACAATCACATAGATGATATTAAACAAATTTGACATTAGCCTAAAATCATTTGTTATGTCAATTAGGTGTATCAAAATTATTTTGTTTAATACAAAATCATATATAAGACGTTAATTTTGATCTATGTGAAAATATCTTTCAATCTAATGGTAAATTTTGTAAGACAAGTATGCATTAAAGAATTATTAAAGATTTCATTATTGAAATTTGACACCATGGTGTCAAACTTAATATTAGCGTACCTATGATAATTTTTTATTGCACACCCATCTGAATTTAAAACTATATTCACATATATCATGCCTATAAAATATGAGATTAATCTAAAATACTTTGACATAAAAATGAAATATATCAAAATTAACTCGTTTTTTAAAAATTCATGATATTTTAATTTTGATGTATCTTGTTGACATATTAAGTGATTATGTCAAATTTTATAGATACGTAATACGAATATAAGATAAAGAATTATCAGATGAGCCATATATTAAGTTTGACATTGTGGTGTCTATTGACCATGTCTCTCATAAAATTATACAATAAGTTAATTTATTACAAACATGTTTTTGGTAACTTTAGATTGAAGGAGCAGGTCATGAAGGAGGAAGAGGTCTTGGTCTATGGGATGATATAGTTAAACATCACAAAGGTTTGAAATATATACTTCCACTTAAAAAAATTAATATAGCGGAGAAATTAGGTTGATATATTATCTTTTTTTATATGAATATCATCTTTTAGCTATCATTAGTTTGTGTTTTCAATTTTTTTTTTCTTTTTTCACAAACAGATGTGTATGTAGATGTAGATAAGTTTTCCACAAAGATTGGACATTACAAGAGATATAAGGTGAGTTCACAAATGAAAGATTTATTTAATTGATAAATACTATTATGGTTTATTTAATGAAAATATAACGATGGTTCATCCATCTTCATTCTTAAATCTCAATAGCTCAAACGGCCTTTAGAAAATCATTAAGCATTGCATTATTAATCCATTCTTGTTAAAAACCATTATTACTCTACTTAGATATTAAAGATTGAAAACACACAATGTCACACACTACTCTACTTAAGTAGTTAAAAAATTAGTCCAGATATATAAATCAACCTTTCTACTACTATTTTTGCTTATATTTTATTCTTGAGGGATATGTTTTTTATTGGTTAGATATTTCATCGAATAAATTGACAGTGTAGTATAGTAATAATAAGTAAAAATATATATCTAAAATATTACGTTTAATTTTGTTAATCTACTTTATTCACTTTAATTTGCACTGTCTTGTAGGAGGATGTACAACATTTGAAGAAGCTTGGAATAAATTCTTACAGAATGTCCATCTCTTGGAGTAGAATAATGCCAGGTAATATTTTTAAACTTAAACTATCTAATATTTAAAATAACATAATATCAAATTATAGTATCCAAAGAGGAAATAATGTAATGAAAACAATTAAATATTTAAGGAAATGAGGGAATACATTCACTAGGTTTTATGAAAGAAATTTTTAGTAACATTAGTTTTTTAGTTGTAATTTGGTAATATTATCTCTCTAACATTGGAGTTGTTACTTAACTTACATGTCTTTTAAAAGGAGTATGTTAGGAAGCTATACATTCAAATGTATTTATTCAATATTTTGTTAAACTTGTTAACATATTCATTATAGAAAATAGGTAGGTGTATATTAACAAATTCTAAATCTTTAATAAGTATTTTTATTAAATTAATAAATAATTTACAAGGAATGAAAAATATTGCTATTCATGTTGACTCTATTGAAAACAAATAATCACGGGATTCAGATACAACTTGAAATATTAAATATTAAATATTGGTAAACATTAGTTTTTGGTTTCACTTAGTCTCTAAAATTTTTTCGTTTCATTTTTCTCCATTAAGTCGTAAAGGTTATACATTTTAGCTATATTCGTCAAGAATATTTCAATTCACTTTGTCAAAATTGTGTTATGTGTCCTATGCTTATCCTAATTCGGAAAATGACAATGAATATTGTCTGTAATCTCCAAATTATAATTCTAGGATTTTTATTCATCTTTCCCTAATTGTTTGAAAAATATCACCTTCACATCCTTGTTAAACTTCTTACAATAATTCGTAACAACATTGGTATCAACGCAAGGTGATTTTCTTTAATTGTTTTCAAAAGACTCTATCAGCAAAGCAAACGACCTTTGTGGGTAGAATTTTTGGACATGATTTTCTTAGTATATGATTGACTTTCCATAACAAATTTCTACTTACAAGTGACTATTGGTTCCTTTGTATTTCTTTGAGTAAACATTTGTGTAGTAAATTGGTTCCATTATCTTTCTTTAAGTAAACATTTGTGTGACTACGCATGCATAATATTCAATGATTGAAAACTATTTAGTGATAGTTCTCTAGTTGGGAAAACAAAGACTAGATATAGGAAAACCCTTGATCTATAATTTGGAGTAGAATTAAAGACAATATTTTAGAGTCATTTTTCCAAATCAATATACATAAGACACGTATGACAAATTATACGAAGTCAAACATAATGCTAACAAGCTTGGTGGATAGGCTGAGAACGGAGTCGAGTGAGAAGGAGGTTGCAATCTTGATTTGCCACTAACAATACTAATTATTATATTTCAAAATAGATAATACTAATTACTAACATTGATCATAAAAAAAAAATAATGCTAATAGAATTAAGTAAAATGTCTATCAATTGATTTTAAAAAGACCAAAATGTGATATAACTTAAACGAAGAAAATAAAGTTTAAGTATAAGTTAAGGAGCTAAAGCATAATTTTGTATTGTCTTGTAGAGGCAGCTTGGTTGTTGAAATAAGGAATGCCAAAAGAATTATAAGAAGGAGGTCCCAAGTTCAAAACAAAAAAACTAACTTAACCACTAATTTATTAATATTTTCTTATAAACAAAATATAGGTGAAGGTGTTAACCTAACCCACATATTTTTATTAAATTTTGAAATTTTGAAACAATATAAATAAATATCGATGAGTAGATTAAATAATTAAAAAATTTAGATTTTTTATAAAATTTTGTGTGCGTGATTATTAATATGTTATGTTAATAATCAACAGACAGATTAGTAAAATTCATTGTTTATATTGAGTTATTAAGGGGAGTAACTTATCTCAAACTTACTTCTAGAATCAACTATTTCCACCCTTTTAAGATATATTATTTTATATGTGTTTTTGAGTTTAATAGATATGAAGTTACAAACACAATATACAAATATTTACCCAATAGTCAATTGAATCATATCACATTATTTTAGTATTTATTTTATAAATAATATTATGATGAAGTGGTACACATGACAACTTACATTGTTAGCAAATATTCATTAAAATCTATTTAAGATGCATAAAAAGATAATGTTACAATATATTCCTTTCTTGCAATATTCAATAAAATTAATATGTTTAATTTTCTTTATATTTTCCACAACCAATTATTTAGATGGAATCTTGAAAGGAGGTATAAATAAAGAAGGTGTCAACTTCTACAACAATTTGATCAACGAATTACTCAAAAATGGTATCATTTTAAGAATCCAAATTCATTACTTTAATTAGATTCAATTAGAAATGTTTAAAATACGAGCAATAACTTTTTTTTCTCTCACTTTTCATGGTCAATTTAACTGTGCAGGTATTGAACCTTTTGTAACTATTCTTCACTTTGACTATCCGTTAGCTCTTCAACAAAAGTTTGGTGGCTTCTTAAATCGCTCCATTGTGTAAATTTACCTGAATATCATCTCTTCTAAATATTTGATTTTCATTGAAGTGATTTACTCTTAAAGTTAGTCAACACAAAAAATCATGAAATTTCACGAAGCATGCTTATATTGTTTACGATAAAATCAAATTTCAGAAAACATTACAAAGATTTTAGTGAACTTCTATTCAAAACATATGGAGATCGAGTGAAACATTGGACTACAATCAACGAGGCAGAAGTCACGGCTATATATCAATATATGTACAACATTGATAATATTTCAACTGAGGCATGCCAAACTACTAGAATATGTAAAGAAGCATATACTTTACTTCACAACTTCCTCATTGCCCATGCTACAACATCAAAGTTATATAGAACAAAATTCCAAGTAAGACATATTTTGGATAACTGATGTTATGTATCTAACATCTACCTCGATCAACTCAAAATACATGTAGATTAATAGTCAAGATTCATAATGACACATTTATAAAACAAGGCGAAATTTAAAAAATTGACAAAATGTTAATTTCCATTGAATATTTGATTTAGGCAATACAAGGGGGAGAAATTGGACTTGCTATTTCTTCAGGAGCTTATGTTCCGTACAGTTCAAAGGGAGAGGATGTCGCTGCTGCTCAAAGACTAATGGATTTCTATTGGGGATGGTAAGTGTTTGCTTAAGATGTATTCCATTCACCTTTTGTATTTTAAAACTAATTCGAGTCTTGGTTATTTAACTTTAAAAATAAATTAATGGTTAATAAATGGTGATATCAAATTTTTTTTTGCTACCTTTAATTTTGACATTCATTTTTTTATATTTAATTTCGACATTCAGGCTTCTAGAGCCAGTGTTCAATGGGGATTATCCAAAAATAATGAAAAAGTTGGTGGGGAATAGACTGCCCAAATTCACTAAAGATGAGAAAAAAATGTTAAAAGGAAGCACAAACTTTATTGGGATCAATTATTATACTTCTCACTTTGCTATACATGAACCTAATAGAACCAAAGTTATTGGTGACAATTTTGATGCATTAGTTCGGTCTGAAGGTATGTTTTTGCTCAAACTAACATCTATTTTTTTTTTTTTTATCAATAATAATAATTGATATGAAAAGGTATCTTCACTGTATAACATAATAAGTGAAATTGACACCACATTTTATACCAATCAAATCTACTTATGTGATATGTAAGAGAATTACAAGAAATTACAAACATTTTTGTTTATAATTGCAGTTTTTAACGCTGAAGGAAAAACTCTTGGGTACAAGGTGAGAAATTAATTATAAGAATTTAGCACAATGATATTTGTTAGAGAAATAACTTTATAATTTTTTTATTGTTAATAATTTGTAGGATCAATACGCTGGATTCTATGTCTATCGGGAAGGGTTATATAATTTCTTACTCTACATTAAAAACAAGTACAAAAACCCTAAAATCTACATAACTGAAAATGGTTGGTGTTGCATATTAACCACATTTATAATATTATCACTAATATTTATATGATATGCCAAAAATGGAGATTGATTAATATATTTGTTTTGTTAAATCCAATTTATGTAGGTTGTGGATCTACTAAAATTCCAAATCCATTGAAGAATGAACACCGAACTGTTTACATTGCCGTACATATAAATGCTACCAAAGCAGCCATTGAGTAAGTCATTTCTCACCATCCTTAGAACTCAATGGATAATTAATATATAATGATACAATTGATAATTTTAAGAATCAGAACTATTTGTTTAATTTATTAAATATGTTTGTACATTGTATTTATTTATGATCTATGTTGTTGTTTTTTTTCTAATGTCTTATTATTTTGTATTGTGTTTTTCTGTCACAAAAATGTATAATATTTTTAGTCAATTAAAGGAGAGTTTAAACAAAAAAAATAAAACTAAAAATAGAAATAAAATCATAACTTTATTTTATCAACTGTTAATGTAAATTTATTCAAGGAGACTTTGTAAAGAACATAATCATGTCTTAACAAGTTCGATTAAAATAGAATTTAAGGACAACTCACTTAATGTATAAAATTATTAAATCATATTACTATATACGTGTTGAATAGGTTATAAAGTGATATAAAAAATTGACATCATGATGGTATATAATTAAAAATACTATGTAAATTTTTCTAAATTATTAGGGTAAAATTTATAGACTCGTTTTAATGACTATTTATTGATACTATATATATATATATATATATATATATATATATATATATATATATTTTAATTTATAAATTTTTTCTTTTAACTTGTTATAAATGTTTGTTCTAAACAATCTTATATCAAAAGACGATCAAATTCAAATTGATGAAACAAATAATTATTTATGTGAAAGGTAGACAAGTGTGGTGTCCTTGTTTAATTTAATTTTTCAAGAATATGATGATTAATTTTTTATATGTTTATTTTGATAGTGATGGTGTAAATGTTCGTGGATATTTTGCGTGGGCCGCATTTGATACATTTGAATTTCAAGGGGGTTATTCAGGAACTTGGGGGCTTTATCATGTCGATTTTAATGACAACCTTAAGCGTATATCGACTAACACTGCTAAATGGTACAAAAAATATTTAAACGTGATTTGATTACACTAAACTAGGTAAATAAAGTATATCAATAAATAGAAGAAAAATAGAAGCAAAGAAAAAGAAATCACTTGAAATTTGTATTTTTATAGTATCTTGTTTAGTCAAAGATTATGTAAATAAATTTGTTTTGAAAAAGTCAATAATTTTATATATTTGAAAGTTGTAGTAATATCTCTAGGAACATCTTCCCAAATCCATTATACCTGCTTGAGCATTACAAATCACTTCATCGAGAGAATAGAAAAACAAATGTGGCAAGAAACTAGTGACACATAATGGAGAAAAGCATAGTGAACAAGAATACAAGATTTCTAACAACATAAAAAGGTTCTAGAGAAATGAAATAATATGAGACATATAGTAAAACAGAGCCAAGAGCTCTAATAGGAAATATAAAATGAATCAATTATTTAAGCTCAAAAACTGGATTTTTTTTTGGAAAAATTGTCAAAGAAAAATCGAATAGAAAAATGGAATGGAAGGAAAGAACAAAAATAAAATAGAATAAAGAACACCATCTCTTCAAAGTGGATGTCATGGCTCTAGTTACCATGTTGAGAAATATGATTAAGAAATAAAGAAATAAAAAATATTTAAGAAAAATATAGTGATTATTTAAGAATTGAACAAAGTTGATTACAATATGAATATATAAAACATTTTACATAGGGACCCAAATCAAACTTAGCACTTAATTAATATGTAATTAATACTAACCAAATTTACAAATTCCAACTATATAACAAACACTTAACCATATCTAACATGCAAATGTTACTATAACTTTATTAAGAATTCTCTTAAAAAACTAGCTAACCGTACACAATTTACGATCCATAATATGAAATGACAAGCAAATTTATGTAACTTATATAATACATGATACAAGAAAATGAAGTTGTAATAAGTTTTCTGTTTCACAAAACAAGTATAGGCCATGAAGATTATTTGCAATTTATTTTGAAGTTTGCAAATATATTAACTACTTTAATAAATTGTATACTAGCAAAGCAACATAAAATATATTAAACACTTTAATAACTGCACATTATGTGTGTAGGTTCAAAGCTTTGGTAGACATTCAAGAACATTGGTAGTACTACAATGCATAATTTTGTAAGTAGAAAACAACAATTTCATGCATAAAATTAAACAAAAGGTAAAGTAAAATAGCGTGAACTTAAAAATGGGAAAGCAAAAGAAATGACTTGAAATAAAATGGTGTCCTTGGAAATTTTGTGAGAGAATATGTAATCCTTTGTTATATTTGATTTCTGAAAACAAATAAGTAGCCCCTAAAATGAGGTAATATGTTGCTCTTTATTTTTAAAAATTAGCCTAATTGATATTCGTGTCTACATGACCTACATCACTAGCCTAATGAAATTTGAAATGTGGTGCTTGACACTAAATAAAGCTATGTCGACTTCTTATCTTAATTCAACTCGTGATTTGAGTGACACCTCTTCTATCATCGATTTGAATTATCCTGTCGAAGCAGCATCGGATCTTTTTAGGAGTGGGCAGGTGCCACGGCACCCCCTATAATAACTAATTATATATTATCAAAATAATAGTGATAAATTATTAACATATCCTTAAACTCTATAGTTAGTTTTTGAGTAATTTTTACCCCTCTTTTCCACCTATGATCCTCTTTTCTACCTAAAATTAATACAATATATAAGTAAAATATGTGATAGAGAACAATAAACTAACTCTTCTTGAACCAACAAAGACTTATTCAAGAAACTTTTTGACAAAGATGAAAATTATAAAATGAATATATTTTATCGGATTGAATTGTGAAAATTGTGTCACTTGTAAAAATGGAAATTCTAATTTTTTTCAACTTGTCTACTATGTATGAATTTGTGATACTCTAAAAAAAACTATATGACTTTTAAAAACCTGGCTCTCCCAAATAAACCCGATTCCCCCAAATATGTTGTGCAAGATCTGCCACTGTGTCGAAGGATGCTACTTTTTCAAAAAAAAACGCTAAGCTCTGATATTGTTGACTTTTGATTTTCTTGTTCTTTGATAAAAACAATTTGTACCACAACACTTGATTCCATCTTATATTTTTATTGACGTTTTCAATGACCTTATCATAATGATGACAATCGCTTTCTTGATTTCATTTAATGTTCTTGAAATACTTATGAAGATATAACAATTGAAACAAGAGTCACTTGAGATGTGCAAAAACATTGCAACAACCGTTCATATAATCATTTGATGTTACACATATTAATGTGTATATACTTCTTGTTGTAGTTGATGAATGTTGTACCTGATGATTCATATAGTGTTTTCCATTGGCATTATAAGTATTTGATGGTTCCTTTATTGATTTGATCTTTTACCTATTATGTATTTTCAACATCTCTTATGTTTCATTTGTTTGACTAGATTGATTAGAAGATGACTCACTAGATGATGTTGTTAATACTAATTAGGTGGAACTTTGTACCATAATTATTTTTGGTTTCATCGGAGATTGTTTTTAAGTTAAGGATGACATCAATACTAGCAACTTATAATTAATTGATTATTAGTTAATATTATTTAGTGTTTCTACTAATGAATAACATATGAATTATTATTACTAACTTACAGATACTCAAGTTGCTATTATAGGATTAATCTAATGTTTCAAATTTCATCAAGGTTTTGAAAATATGAGTTTATGAGTTTATTTAAAGATTTGAGTTTATTTAAAGATTTAAGTTATGAATTTGATGAAATTGCATTATATTGAGGATGATAATTAATTTTATGGGTTTTGTTTGAAATTTTTAATGAATTTTTTGAAATTTTACAAAAAATAAGGATAACGTTGTTGACATTTTAAAACATAAAAGATCAAATTGTCACTCAAAATTAAAATAAAGGACCAAATCGGAAAACAAAAGATAAAGGACTAAAACGTTAACTGAAATTAAGTTAAGGGACTATAGGTGGTATTTGCCCTAAGAAAAATATTAGGGATGAGTTTCACTTTGAATCCAACCTTGGTTCCTAATTTTGATCTTAGTTACTAAATTCCTTCATTAAATTATTATTGAATTCTCTTTATCATTCTTGCCCTAATGTCTTAGTGACAAAATCTTTAATTCCAAAGTAACCCCTAAATCCTTAGTGGATTTAAGATTATAATTAAGCTTTACGATACAAGAATTATCTTTTTAAATTGTTGCCTTTGCAACAATTTTAATTTGTTTCATGATCTACATATATCCCTAGACTACTATATGATGGATTTTTCATCTCAAACACTCGTAAAGTCCACTTCTGTTTCAAAAAATGAATCTTATAACATTTTAATGTTGATCAAGCAATAAAAAGCATTAAGCACATAAATGAGAAAAATAATTCAATAAACTCATTCATATAACTAGAAATCAAATCAGAAAAATTAGGGTTTCATCTAGTTTCACTCATTCCTAACAAATAGGGTTTAGTTACTCATGTCAGAGATAGAAAAGATAGAGATTATGGAAGAATTTCAAGAAAAATTCATGAATGCTTCTTGATAAAACTGCTCTAATGGTGTTAGAAATCCTTGTCTAAGAGTTTCTATGCTAGGGCACAAGTCTCCAAACTTCTCAATAGTCAAAAATATCCCTAGAAAGTTAAAAAAAAAAAAAAGTGATGTTATACATTCAACCGCGTGCCACACATCCTTGGAATGGAAATTGCGATTCAGGCGCAATTGAATAATGTCAGGAATGTCAAAATATGCCCCGGGCGCAGTTTTTGTGCCTAAAAGCGCCAAACCTCGTCTATCTGACATATATTGTATTTGTCTCCTCTTTTGAATCCGAATTTGATTCTGATGTCTTAATTAAAGTTGTAGCTATGGATATTAGCTTTCATTTTCACTTCATTTGACTTCAATTGGATACCTACAACTCCAGATATGACTGAAATATTTTGCATTGGTCATGTACAAATTAGAATAAAACATACCTCCTAGTGTCTGTTGAGATGAGGCGAAGGCTCAATAGAGATTTGTCATCCCCAGTTCTATTATGCCTTGTCCATCTCGTTGATCGATCATCAATTGTGGATACTAAGGATGGTCATGTGGCCTAAGAGGATCATAATTTTCCTCCGTCAGCATCGCTGCTTGTGGAACACGAGGATATTTTGCCGGAACCATATAGTGTTTTTCTATCCATTTAGTTGTGATGGGGATAGCAAATTTTACTATTTCTTCACTCTTTTAGGTGACACTCTCACCTGCTCACAAAGTTTGCTTAACAAGGAAGCATGATTGAAGTAGCCCACTGGAGAATCAAGAATTCTTGTCCCACATAGATCATTAGCTTGTAGCACCCCCCACATTAGGTAATTGAACAATGTTAGGAATGTCAAAATGCGCCTAGGGTGCGGGTTTTGCGCTTCAGACGCAAAACCTCTTATGTACGACATATTATGTATTTGTCGCCTCTTTTGAGTCCGAATTGGGTTCTAGTGTCTTCATGAAAGTTGTAGCTATGGATCTTAGCATTCATTTGACTTCAATTGGACACCTACAACTCCATATATGACTGAAATACTTCGTATAAGTCATTTTGATTTTTTCACCAAAATTCAGTAGTGCACTAAAAACACAAAAAATAAAAAACGTAAGACTATGAAAAATCTCTACTTAATCTAGGAGATAAGAACATAAATATTTCATTAACTTCTTAGGTTAACTAATGATTAAAGATATATAAGACTAAAAACAATGAAAAATATGCATATGATACAGAGTCATCAACAACATATCACTTTATATCCTAAACACTTATGACACATCGACTCTTCCCTTGGGCGAAGTTAATAAAACTAGAAATACTTAAATACAAACTCGAACTTCGTTACATACTTTTTGACAAGCATGTTGATGTTAGAACCAACTTGGTTTGAAAAATTGTGAACATTACTTGTATTAATGATAATAAAAGTTGTTTTGTGGGAATAATTCAAGTACTAACGTTTTTATTTAAGTGTGCAGTTCCTTGATCATGTATCTTAAATGACTTTACGCTGCATCCTCTGATGATTGGACAATTTAAAAGAACATCAAGGCAATGCTCTCAATCGCACCTCTGGTGACTTTTGTTTTGCAAGCAACGCTCTGATAATTTATGAGTATGATAATTGTGATAAACATTTTGATCATTTGGCTCTGATAAATAGTCAATACTATGCTAGAAAATCACTACTCTAATACAAGTAAATATTATGATAGAAAGACAATGCTCCAATAATAAATCAACACTCTAAAGACGTCAGATTTTATTATCTTTTGCTCAACATCTTGAATTTTTTATATGTCCAAAGAACTATGTGACATACTTTGGTCATGGCAACTTGTACTCTTTTTGTCTCTATATCATGGTACATTGAATAAATTATGAGAAAATATTTGGACAAGTTTTAATGGTGAATCAATCTCTAAAGATTTCTTGCAATCACGTCAACTGTCAGAAACCATAATAACCTCAAGGTTTCTCTACAAAAGGACATCCAATCTTAATTGAAAACCAACAGCAAAATATACTACGAAAAGCACAATATTTTCGTCTCTACACTTGTGTTCTTAACCCTATTATTTTTTTAAGTGTTGTGATGTAAACACACTCTTGTGAGAGTTATTCATAAAAATGTCGTTAACACCTTTTGTTTGTAATGTAGCCCAAAAGTTGTTGCATTATTCAACAACTTGACGGTACTAAGTTAGTAGGTCGTTAAGACTTAAGCACAATCATGTTGACTAATAGGTGTTCACTGGACATGTGATTTAGTTGGTGAATTGTGCATTAAATCCTTCAATTTGAAAGCATTAGACGTAACTACCATGTTGTTGGTGAATTGTACATGAGGACTATTTATAGCATGCTTATTTCCTAAACGTACTATTGTGTATTTTATTTATTTTATTAGTTTTGATAATCATGAGATCGATGTATTAGATTTTATAGTTTTATTTTGTTATGCGTCACCTGTAGTAATATTTTTTGTCTTACTTGATTTATTTTAGTTCATAAAATTATTAGGTTAATTATTTAATTAAATTAGAATTTATAGAACTTATATTGTTTGGTAATTTATTTTAGACCAAATAAGTATTCATTATAGGAGATAGTAGAGTTATTGAGACCCGAGTTACATTTATGAGTGCTCTTGCTCAAAAATATTTTTCGTACATCCATCTTTAGTATAAAAAAAAGTGACTTACCTTATTCCTTTAAATCTCCTTCATGACAAGATTTTATGATAATTCATGGTCTTGTCTTGACATAATGTAGACTTTATGTCCTTGTCTCAACAAATAAAGAAACTAAATATTATACATTCTCTCATTCTTAACACCTTTCATTCATTTTTGAACAGAAGATTAAAAATTTAACTATGGATCATATCTTTTTTTTTGCAATTAAGAAACGAAAAAAAATTGTCTTCATTTGCTATATAGCACCCCTCTCTTTTAAACCTATATTATAACTTTATTTTAATCATCTACAAAAAGAATTCTAGGAAATTTTTGGTGTCATAACAATTAGAATAAGCCTAGGGATGACGAAAATGACCTAAATCTTAATTCCATTACACAAACGCAATTATTGGATGTCAAAGATTGGTTAAAAATCCTAAATGAATTAGAATAACCCTTGCGAGGACAACAATGACCAAAATGTTAATCCAATAACAAAAACCAATTTATTGGACGCACAAGATTGATTAAAAATCTCAAACATATTAAAATAAGTCGAATGATGACGAAAATGACCTAATTGTTAATCAAATGACATAAACGCACTTATTAGGTGCACAAGAATGGTTAAAAATCCTAGATCGATTAGAATAAGTCGAATGATGACGAAAATGACCTAAATGTAAATCCAATGACACAAACGCACTTATTGATGGACAAGATTGGTTAAAAACTCTAAATGGGTTAGAATAAATCAAAGGATACAAAAATGACCTAAATGTTAATCCAATGACACAAACGCTCTTATTGGATGCATAAGATTGGTTAAAAACCCTAAATGGATTAGTATAAGTCAAAGGAGGACAAAAATGACTTAAATTTTAATCAAATGCCACAAACGTGCTTATAGGATGAACAAGATTGGTTAAAAACCCTAAATGGATTAGAATAAGTCGAAGGCGAACGAAAAAGATCAAAATGTTATCTAAATGACATAAACACACTTATTGGATACACTAGATTGGTTCAAAACCCTAAATGGATTAGAATAAGTCGAAAGAGGACAAAATAACCTAAATGTTAATCCAATGACACAAAACACTCTTATTGGATGCACAAGATCGGTTAAAAACCCTAAATGGATTTGAAAAGCCTAAGGAGGACACAAATGACCAAAATGTTAGTCCAATAACAAAAACACACTTATTGGATGCACAAGAAAGGTTCAAAACCCTAAATGGATTAGAATAAGTCGAATGTGGACGAAGAAAATACCTAAATGTTAATCAAATGACACAAACGAATTTATTGGATGCACAAGATTGGCTAAAAACCATAAATGAATTAGAATAAGTTAAAACAACACGAAAATGATCAAAATGTTAATCAAATGCCACAAAAGGTATAATTGGACGAACAAGATTGATATTAAAAAAAACCCTAAATGGATTAGATTGAGTCGAAGAAGGGCGAAAATGACCTAATTGTTAATGAAATGACACATACACATTTATTGGATGCACAAGATTGGTTAAAAACCTTAAATGGATTAGAATATGCATTGTGAGGATGAAAGGGTTGTAATATAAATTCAATGTCACAAACGCACTTAATTCGAATGATACGAATATGGCATAAACATTACTCTAATGATACAACCGCACTAATTGGATGCACAAGATTGGTAAAAAAAAAAAAATCGAACCGAATTATAATAAGTCAAAGGGGGAAGAAAATGACCTAAATGATAATCAAATGACACAAACCCACTTATTAGATGCAGAAGATAGGTTAAACCCCCTAAATGGATTAGAAAAGGTCGAAGGGGGACGATAATGCCTAAATGTTAATCAAATAACATGAACACACTAATTTAATACAAGATTGGTTAAAAACCCGAAATGGATTAGAATAAGTAGAAGGAGAACAAAAATGACCTAAATGTTAATTCGAAGAACAAATAGAGTTATTGATGCAAAAGATTGGTTAAAAACCCTAAATAGATTAGAATAACCCTAGCGAGGACGCAAATTACCTAAATGTTATCCAATGAAAAAAACCAATTTATTGGACACACAAGATTGATTAAAAACCCAAAACAGATTAAAATAAATCGAACGATAACGAAAATAACCTAATTGTTAATCAAATAACACAAACACACTTATTAGAAGCACAAGAATGGTTAAAAACGCTAGATTGATTAGAATAAGTGGAATGATGACGAAAATGACCTAAATGTAAATCTAATGACATAAACGCGTGTATTGAATACACAAGATTTGTTAAAAATGACCTAAATGTAATCCACAACACAAACGCTCTTATTGGATGCACAAGATTGGTTAAAAACCCTAAATGGATTAGAATTAATCGAAGGAGGACGAAAAAGACCAAAATGTTACCCAAATGTCACAAACACACTTATTGGATGCACCAGATTTGTTAAAAACCCTAAATGGATGAGCATAAGTCGAAAGAGGACAAATAACCTACATGTTAATCCAATGACACAAAACACAGTTATTGGATGCACAAGATTGGTTAAAACCATTAAATGGATTAGAATAAGCCTAACGAAGACACAAATGACCAAAATGTTACTCCAATAACAGAAACCCAATTATTAGATGCATAAGATAGGTTAAAAACCCTAAATGGATTAGAATAAGCTGAATGAGGACGAAAAATGACCTAAATGTTAATCCAATGACACAAACGAATTTATTGGATGCACAAAATTGGCTAAAAACCCTAAATGGATTAGAATAAGTCGAAAGAAGACGAAAATTAAAAAAAATGTTAATTAATGCCACAAAAGCAGTTATAGGATGCACAAGATTGTTATAAAAAATTCTATATGGATTACATTAAGTCGAAGAAGGACGAAAATGACCTAATTGTTAATGAAATGACACATACGCACTTATTGGTTGCACAAGATTGGTTAAAAACCCTAAATGGATTAGAATAAGCATAATGAGGATGAAAAGGTTTTAAAATAAATCCATTGTCACAAACGCACTTAATTCGAACGATTACGAAAATGACATTAATGTTACTGCAACGAAACAACCGCACTATTTGGATGCACAAGATTGGTTATAAACCAGAACCAAATTATAATAAGTCAAAGGGGAAAGAAAATGACCTAAATGATAATCAAATGACACAAATGCACTTATTGGATTCACAAGAATGGTTAAAAACTCTAAATCAATTAGAATAAGTTGAAGAGGGACAAAAATGACCTAAATGTTAATCAATTGACACGAACACACTAATTTGATACACAAGATTGGTTAAAAACCCTAAATTGATTAGAATATGTAGAAGGACAACAAAAATGACCTAAATATTAATTCAAAGAACAAACAAAATTATTGGATGCACAAGATTAGATAAAACCCTAAATGGATTAGAATATGCCTAGCGAGGACGCAAATGGCCTAAATGTTAACCCAATGACAAAAACTAATTTATTGGAGACACAAGATTGATTAAAGACACAAAATGGATTAGAATAATTCGAAGGATTACGAAAATGACCTAATTGTTAATCAAATAACACAAATGCACTTATTGGATGCACAAGAATGGTTAAAGACCCTAGATCAATTAGAATAAGTCGAATGATACAAAAATTAGATAAATGTTAATTCAATGACACAAACGCTCTTATTGGATGCACTAGATTAGTTAAAAACCTTAAATGGATTAGAATAAGTCGAAGGAGAACGAAAATGACATAAATGATTGTGCATTGACAAAACCCACTTATTGGATGCACAAGATTGATTAAAAATGCCAAATGGATTATAATAACTTGAATGAGGAAGAAAATGACCTAATTGTAAATCTAATGACACAAATGCTCTTGTTGGATGCTTAAGATTGGCTAAAAATCGTTAATAGATTAGAATAAGATGAAAGAGTACATTATTGACCTAAATGTCAATCAAAGTCCACAAAAGTAGTTATTGGATGCACAAAATTGTAAAAACAAACCCTAAATGGATTAGTTGTAGTCGAAGAAGCACGAAAATGACCTAATTTTTAATCAAAAACACAAAGGCATCTATTGGATGCACAAGATTGGTTAAAAACCTTAAATGGATGAGAATAAGCATCAGGAGGATGAAAAGGTTTTAAATCTAAATCTAATTTCACAAACGCACTTATTGGATGCACAAGATTGGATAAAAACCCTAAATTGATTAGAATAAGTCAAATGATGGCAAAAATGACTTAAACTTACTCCAGTGACACAACCACAGTTATTGGATGCACAAGATTGATTAAAAACCATAAATCGATTAAAATATGTCAAAGGTGTAAGAATGACCTAAATTATAATCAAATAACACAAACTCTCTAATTTGATACACAAGATTGGTGAAAAACCCTAAATGGATTACAATAAGTCGAAGGGGGACAAAAATGACCTAAATGTTAATCAAATGACACAAACACACTTATTGGATGCACAAAATTGGTTAAAAACCCTAAATAGATTAGAATAAGTCGAAGGAGAACAAATATGAACTAAATGTTAATTATATTAATTAACGCAAATATTGGATGCACAAGATTGGTTAAAAATCCTAAATGGATTAGATTAAGCCTATTGAGGACGCAAATGGCCTAAATGTAAATCCAAATATATAATCCAATTTATTGGATGTACAAGATTGGTTAAAATCCCTAAATGAATTAGAATAAGTCGAAGGATTACGAAAATCACCTAAATGTTAATCAAATGCCACAAAAACAGTTATTTGATGCACAAGATTGGTTATAACCCCTAAATGTATTAGAATAAGTGGAAGGAGGATGAAAATGACCTAAATTAAATCCAATGAAACAAATGCAATTATTAGATGCACAAGATTGATTTAAAACCTTAAATAGGTTATAATAAACCTATGGAGGAAGACACTGACCTAAATGTTAATCTAACAACTAAAATGCACTTAATGGATGCACGAGATGGTTAAACAACCAAAATGGATTAGAATAAGCCTAGGTAGGATGAAAATGACCTAAATGTTAATATAAAGACACAAACACACTTATTTGATCCATAAGATTGGTGAGGACTCCTAAATGGATTAGAATAAGTCGAACGATGACGAAAATGACCTAAATGTTAACCTAATTGTTAACCCAGTGACACAAACTAACTTATTGGATGAACAAGATTTGTTACAACCTATAAATGGATTACAATAAGTAGAAGCAGGACGAAAATGATGTAAATGTTAATCGAATAACACAAACGCACTAATTAGATGCACAAGATTGGTTAAAAATCCAAAATCAATTATAATAAGTCTGAGGAAGACGAAAGTGACCTAAATGTTAATTCAATTACAAAAACACACTTATTGGATGTACAAGATTGGTTAAGAATGCTAAATAGATTAGAATAAGTGGAAGGAGGACAAAAATGACCAAAATATTACCCACTAACACACACACTTATTAGATGCACTAGATTGGCTAAAAACCCTAAATGAGTTATATTAAGCCTATTGGGGATGAAAGTGACTTAAATGTTAATCCAATGACCCAATATGCTCTTATTGGATAAACTAGATGGTTGAACAACCAAAATGGATTAGAATAAGCCTATGTAGGATGAAAATGGCCTAAATGTTAATACAATTACACAAACATACAATTTGATGCACAAGATTGGTGAAAATTCATAAATGGATTAGAATAAAATGAAGGATGACGAAAATGACCTGAATATTAATCTAATGACACAAACACACTCTTTGTATAGAAATGTTTGGTTAAAACCCTAAATGGACTAGAATATGCCAAGGTTGGACGAAAATGACTTAAATCTTAACCCAATAACACAAACTCACTTATTGGATGCACAAGTTTGATTAAAACTCTGAAATGGATTACAATAATTAGATCGAGGACGAAAATGACCTAAATGTTAATTACACAAATGCACTTATTGGATGAACAAGATGGTTAAAAACTAAAAATGGATTAGAATAAGACTAGGTAGGATGTAAATAAACTAAATGTTAATCTAATGACACAAACACACTTATTTGATGCACAAGATTGCTGAAAATTCCTAAATGGAATAGGATAAGCTGAAGGATGACGAAATTAACTTAAATGTGAATCTAAAGACACAAACACACTTATTGGATGAAAATGATTGGTTAAAAACCCTAAATGGATTAGATTAAGTCTAGGGACGACATAAACGACCTAAATGTTAGTCCAATGACAGAAAGTCACATATTGGATTCACTTATTGGATTTATTAGTCGAAGAAGGACAAAAATGACCTAAATGTTAATACAATAACACAAACGTACTTATTGAATACACAAGATTGGTTTAAAAAAAACCCTAAATGGATTAGAATAAGCCTAGGTAGGACAAAAATGACCTAAATGTTAATCTAATGACGCAAGCACACTTATTTGATACACAAGATTTGTGAAAATTCCTAAATTGATTAGAATAAGTTGAAGTGTGAGGAAAATGACCAAAGTTTTAATCTAATTACAAAAACACACTTATTGGATAGAAATGATTAGCTAAAAACCCTAAATGAATTACAATAAGACTATGGAGGACGAAAGTGACCAAAATGTTAAACTAATGACAAGAAAGAACTTATTGGATGCACAACATATTTATACAACCAAACTAGATTAGAATAAGCCTTAGTTGAACGAAAATTACCTAAATGTTAAATTTAATGACACAAACACGCTTATTTGATGCAAAGATTGATTAAATTCCTAAATGGATTAGAATAGATTCAAGAATGACGAAGGTGACCTAAATGTTAATCTAATAACACAAACACACTTATTGGATGCACAAGATTGGTTAAAAACCCTAAATGGATTAGAATAAGTGTAAGGAGTATCACAATCACCTACATTTTAATCCAATGACACAAAAATACTTATTGGATGCACAAGATTGGTTAAAACCCCTAAATCGAATCTAATAAGCCTTAGGAGGACGAAAATGACCTAAATGTTAATCCAATAAAAAAAACATACTTATTGGATGCACAATCTGGTTTAACAACATAAATGGATTAGAATAAGCCTAGTTAGGACGAAAATGTCCTAAATGTTAATCTAATAACATAAACATACTTATTTGATGCCTAATATTTGTAAAAATTCCTAAATTGAATAGAATAAGTCGAAGGATGAAGAAAATGACCTAAATGTTAATTTAATGACACAAACACAATTATTGGATATAAATTATTGCTTCAAAATCCTACATGGGTTAAGCCTGGAGACGACAAAAATGACCTAAATGTTAACCCAATGATAGAAACTCACTTATTAGATGCACAAGTTCGGTTAAAATCCCTAAATGGATTAGAATTTGTAGGAAGAGGATTAAAATGACCTAAATTTTAGTCCAATGATAGAACCCAACTTATTGGATGCACAAGATTGTTTAAAAACCCTAAATGGATTAAAATAAGTTGAAAGACGAAGAAAATGACCTATATGTTAACCAAATTCCACAAAAGCAGTAATGGGATGCACAAGATTTGTAAAAAAACACTAAATGGATTTGAATTATCCTCGGGAGGAATCAAATAACTTAAAGGTTAACCCAATGACAAAAACTCCCTTATTAGTTCCACAAGATTGGTTGGAACCCCTAAATGGATTAGAATGAGCAGAAGCACGACGAAAATGACCTAAACTATAATCGAATAATAGAAACAAACTTATTGAATGCACAAGATTGGTTAAAAATCTTAAATGGATTAGAATAAGCCTAGGGTTGACGAAAATGACCTTAATGTCTATCCAATGATATAAACACACTTATTGGATACACAAAATAGGTTAAAACCCTAAAAGGATTAGAAAAAGTAGAAGGTTGATGAAAATGACCTTAATGTTAATCCAATGACACAAACTCACTTATTGGATGCACAAGATTGGTTTAAAACCTTAAATGGATTAGAATAAGTCGAAGAAGCACGTAAATGACCTAATTGTTAAATCGAATGACACAAACGTACTTATAGGATGGACAAGATTGGTTAAAAACTCTAAATGGATTAGAATAAGCCTAGGGAGGACGAAAATCACTGAAATATTAATCCAATGAAATAAACACATTAGGGAGGACAAAAATGACCTTAATGTTAATCTAACAACAGAAACGCACTTATTGCATGCACATAATTTGTTAAAAATCCTAAATAGATTAGAATAGGTTGAAGGATGATGAGAATTACCTAAATATTAATTTTGTTACACAAACTCTTTTATTGGATGCAGAATATTGGTAAAAATTCTAAATGGATTAAACAAGTCGAAGGAGGGTGAAAATGACAACAATGTTAATCAAATAACACAAACGTATGCACAAGATTGGTTAAAACCCCTAAATGATTTACAATAAGTTGCAGGAGGACAAAAATAATCTAAATATTTATCAAATGACAAAAATGCACTTTATTGGATGCACGAGATTGGTTAAAGATGTTATATGGATTAGATTAAGTCTAGGGAGAATGAAAATGACATAAATATTAATCCAATGACACAAATGCACTTATTAAATGCAAACATAGATGAAAAACCTTAAATGGATTAGAAGAAGTCGAATGATGACAATATGACCTAAATATTAATCTATTGGCGTAAACACACTTATTGGAAGGACAAAAATGACCTTAATGTTAATCCAATGACACAACCACACTTATTGGATTCACAATAATTATTAAAAATCCTAAGAGGATAAGATAAAGTCAAAGGAGGAAGCAAATGACTTTAATGTTTATTAAATGACTCAAACGCACTTATTGGATGCACAAGATTGGTTAAAAACTCTATTTGGGTTATAATAAGTCAAAGGATGACGAAAATGACCTAAATGTTATTCCAATGACACAACCAAACTTATTGGATGCACAAGATTGGTTAATAAAATGACCTAAAGTTAATCCAATCAGACAAACACACTTATAGGATGGAAACAAATTAGCCTAAATGTTAGAAGAATAAGCTTAGGGTGGATGGAAATGACCTAAATATTAATCCAATGACAGAAACACAATTCTTGGATGCATAAGATTGGTAAAAAACTCAAAACATATTATAATAAGCCTAGGGACGGCGAAATTGGATGCACATAATTGGTTAACCTAACGATACAAATCCGCTTATTGGATCCACAAAATTGGTTAAAAACTCATAAAGGATTAGAGAACGCCTATGGAGGACGAAAATTACCAAAATGTTAAATCAATGACATAAATGTTAATTCAATTACCAAAATGTTATCTCAATGAGACAAAAGAACTTATTGGATGCACAAGATTGGATAAAAACCATAAATGGATTAGAATAAGTCGAACTGGGATGAAAATGACCACAATGTTAATCAAATGACACAAACGCAACTATTGGATGGAAAAGATTGGTTAAAAACCTTAAATGGATTAGAATAAGCCTAGGGAGGAAGAAAATGACGTAAATAATAATCAAATGACACAATGACACTTATTGGATGCACAATATTGGTTAATGATGATTCTTCATCATATGCATATTCTTTATTGCTTTTATTCTTATTTATCTTTTATTCATTAGTTATTTTAAGGATTTATTTGATATATTTTGTTAATTTTATTTCTTTGATTTAATGTAATATTTATATTCTTATTTCTTTGATTAAGTAGATATTTTTCGTAGTTTTGCGTTGTTACTTTGCTTTAGTGCAGTGCTAAATTTTCACTACGCCAAAAATGACATTTGGTAGCGTGCCTTTTATAGCGCTTATTAAATACAAGTGATGTTGTATAATATTTTAAAAATAAGGAAGGATACAACAACACTTTTTTGACAAACGCCGTGGAAAAAGCGTTGTTTTAGGGTCATATAGGGTCACATATTATAGCGCTCTTTGGAAAAGCGTTGTATAAGGCTTTTAAAAAATAAAATAAGGAGGTCTTTTACAGTGCTTTTGGACAAGCGCTTTAAAAGGCTTATAAAAAGTGTTGTAATATGCTTTTAAAAAATAAAATAAGGAGGTGTTTTTCAATGTTTTTGGACAAGTGCTTTAAAAGGCCTGTAACAAAGCGTTGTATTAAGCTTTTAAAAAATAAAATAAGGAGGTCTTTTATATATAACAGTAAACCTGTCAAAAAAAGCGTTGTAATAGGGTTTTATATATAACAGTAAACCTATCAAAGCCTTGCACTTTCAAATAATTAAAGGACCTATTAGAGCGCTTTTTGGAAAAGCGCTGTAATAAGCTTTTAAAAAATAAAATAAAGAGGTCTTTTACATCGCTCTTTCAAAAAAGCGTTGTAATAGGTTTTATATATAACAGTAAACCTGTCAAAGCCTTGCACTTTAAATGATTAAAGGACCTATTAGAGTGTTTTTTAGGAAAAGCTTTGTAATAGGCTTTTAAAAAACTAAAATAAGGAGGTCTTTTACAGTGCTTTTGGACAAGCGCTTCAAAAGGTTTCTAAAAAAGCTCTGTAAAAGGCTTTTAAAAAAATAAAATAAGGAGGTCTTTTACAGCACTCTTTCAAAAAAGCATTGTAATAGGGTTTTATATATAACAGTAAACCACTTCAGTTTTCTCTTTATTACATAAACCTCACTAGGCTTTAGAGTCATCCTCCTCTTCATTATTCTTCCCATTGTGAACCCTATTGTCCCTACGAACCATATTGTTAACCATCTCCATATTTATTAATATCCCTACGAACATTATTACGTACTCTTCTCATTGCGAATCCTACTCTGTCCTACCAACCGTTCGTATTTCTGCACATTCTCGCTATTCCTTCTTAAACGAAGCTATAACCCTACGTATTTATTCGCAGGTTTCAGGTATTGTATTCATTTATTCATTTATTTCTTACATATATATATATATATATATATATAATGTGTTTGTTAATGCTAATAATCACATTTATTTGATAGTGTTTTACAAGTTTTCCGAGCTCAAATGGGTGCTACAGTGTCGAAGCAAAAGTCACATAAATTCCAATAAAGGTTTGAAATATATACCTTTAAAATTTCATTAACAATCAATGCACATATATTTATTGACTTATATGTTTTATTTTATACTGCCCTCGTAAAACTAACAACATAGAACGCAGATACTATATATTGCAATTGATGAATGAGATTGTTGATATAATCCCAGAAAGAGATCTAACTGAAATAAAGGAATGCACCTATTTTAAAGAGCGTTGTTGTATCTTTTTATAATGCTAGATAATACAACGCTAATTTTTTTGAAAAAGCGTTGTAAATGGCTTAAATAAAGTGTTGTAAAATACTATTTTTCGTGTAGTGTTTTGTTAGAAATCAACATGACCTATGTGGGGCATTGCAATGATATCTTGGGTTGTAGATGTCCAATTGGCGTCAAACCTAGTTCAAATGAAGGCTAAGATCCATAGCTACAACTACCATAAAGACACTAGAATCAAATACAGACTCGAAAGAAGAGAAAAATGCAATTTAAGTCAGACACCAGATGTTGTGCGCCTGAAGTGCCTTATAGCACTGCCAACGCACGCCTGAAGCGCGTTTTTTGCGTCTGGGACGCGTTGATATGACATCATTAATTAAAAACACAATTTTTCACTTTTTAGGGGTATTTTTTATTATTGGGAAGTGGGAAGACCTGTGCACTAGCATAGAAACTCAAAGATGGTCGTTTCTAACATCATTGGAGCAGTTTTATCAAGAATCATTCATGAATCATTCTTGTAATACTCCTTTAATGCCTATCTTTTGTGTCTCTATCATGAGTAACTAAACCCTATTTGTTAAGCATAAGTGTAACCAGATGAAACCCTTATTTTTCTACTTTGATTTCTAGTTATATGAATGAGTTTATTGAGTTATTTTTCTCATCTATGTGCTTAATGCTTTTTATTGCTTGATCAACCTTAAAATGTTCTACAATTTCTATTTTGAAATGGAAGTGGACTTTACGAATGCTTGAGATGAGAAATTCATGAATTTGTAGTCTAGGGATAGATATAGGTCACGAAACCAATTACATTAGTTGCAAAGGCAATAGTTTAACAAGAGAATCCCTGTACGACGATGCTTAATTCTAATCTTAAATCTACTAAGGAATTAATGGTTACTTTGGAATTAAAGGTTCTGTCATTAAAACATTAGGGCAAGAATAATAAAGAGAATTCGATAATAATTCAATAAAGAAATTCAGTAACTAGGAGCAAATTAGGCGCCAAGGTAGGATTCGAAGTGAAACTCATCCATGACATTTTTCTCATCATAAAGGATCAATTTTATTAACATTGTTAATTTTAAATATTATTTCAATCAACTTGGGAACCTTTCGTTCAATTGTAGTAATTAAATATAATTCAACAGTAAAACGCAATCCTTGAGTTCGACACTCAGTACTACCATTTTGTTATTACTTGCAACGATTCAGAACACTTGTTGAAACGCTATAAGTTAAAAATCCTAAATGGATTAGAAAAAGTCGAAGGAGGACAAAAATTACATAAATCTTAATCCAATGATACAAACACACTTATTAGATACTAAAGATTGGTTAAAAATCCTAATTGAGTTAGATTAAGTCAAAGGAGGGCGAAAATAACATAAATGTTAATCCACTTATACAAACACATTTATTGGATGCACAACATAGTTTAAAACCATAATTGGATTACAATAAGTCGAAGGATGACAAAAATTACATAACTTTTAATCCAATGACACAAACACACTTATTGGATAGAGAAGATTGGTTAAAAACCTCAAATGGAATAGAATAAGCTGAGGGTGGTTGAAAATGACCTCACTAAATGATACAAATGCACCTATTGGATGCACAAGATGGGTTAAACTCACTAAATGGACTGAAGTAAGCCTATGAACGACGGAAATTACCATATGTTAATCTAGCGACACAAACACACTTCTTGGATGCACAAGATTGGTTAAAAAATATGAATGGATTAGAATAAGCCAAGGGATGACACAAATCACCTAAATGTTAGTCCAATGAAAGAAACTCACTAATTGATTTCACAAGATTCGTTAAAAACCCAAATCAATTAGAATAAGTAGAAGTAGGACAACAATGACCTAAATTTTAATTCAAAAACACAAGCGCACTTATTGGATGCACAAGATTGATTAAAAACCCTAAATGGAATCTAATAAGCCTAAGGAGGACCAATGTGACCTAAATGTTAATCCAATAACAACAACATACTTATTGGATGCACAATATAGTTAAACAACATCAATGAATTAGAATCAGCCTTGTTATGATGAAAATGACCTAAATGTTAATCTTATGGCACAAACATACTTATTTGATGAACAATGGTGAAAATTCCTAAATGGATTAGAATAAGACGAACGATGAAGAAAATGACCTAAATGTTAATCTAATGAAACAAACACAATAATTGGATATAAATGATTTCTTAAAAACCCTATATGGATTAAGTCTAGAGAGGACGAAAATGACCTAAATGTTAACCCAATGACACAAACACATGTATTAGATGCACAAGTTCAGTTTAAACCTCTAAATAGATTAGAATAAGCAGAAGGAGGACGATAATGACCTAAATTTTAATCCAATTTCACAATGAAAAAAAAACTTATTGGATGCACAAGTTGGTTATACAACGAAAACGGATTAAAAAAGCCTAGGTAGAACGAAAATGACCTAAATATTAATAGAATGGCAGAAAAACACTAATTTGATGCATAAGATTGGTAAAAATTCCTAAATGGAATAGAATAATTTAAAAGATGGCGAAAATAACTGAAATGTTAATCTAATAACACAAACACACTTAACAGATGGAAATGATTGGTTAAACACCCTAAATGAATTAGAATAAAGCCTAGGGAGGACGAAAATGACCAAAAGGTTAAATCAATGACACAAAGTCATTTATCGGATGCACACGATTGCTTAAAACCCCTTAATGGATTAGATTATGTAAAAGGTGGACGAAAATGACCTAAATTGTAAACAAATGACCTAAACGCACTTATTGGATGCACAAGATTTGTTAAAAATCCTAAATGGATTAGAATAAGCCTAGGGATGACACAAATGACCTAAATATTAGTCCAATGACAGAAACCCACTTATAGGATTCACAAGATTTGTTAAAAATTCTAAATGATTAGAATATGTTAAAGGAGTTCGAAAATTGCCTAAATGTTACACCATTGAAACAAAAACACTTATTTGATGCACAAGATTCGTAGAAAACCCTAAATGGATTTGCATAAGCCTAAGGTGGACGAAAATGAGCTAAATATTTATCCAATGACATAAATGCACTTATTTGATGCACAAGATTGGATTAAAACTCTTACTCGAATAGAATACGAAGAAGGATGATGAAAATGACCGAAATATTAATCCAATGACACAAACATACTTATTGGATGCACAAGATTGGCTAAAAACCGTAAATGGATAAGAATAAGTCAAAGGAGATCGAAAATGACCTAATTGTTAATGAAATCCAACAAAAGCAGTTATTGGATGCACAAGATTGGTAAAAAAAAAGTCTAAATCAATTAGAATTAGCATAGGGAGGACAAAAATGACCTAAATGTTAACCCGATGACACAAACTCACTTATCGGATGCACAAGATTGGTTAAGCCACCTAAATGGATTGGAATAAGTAGAAGAACGACGAGAATGACCTCATTGTTAATATACCTCATTGTTAATATATTGACGCAAACCCACTTATCGGATACACAAGATTGGTTGAAAACCCTAAATGTATTATAATAAGCATAACAAGTACGAAAATGACCTAAATGTTATTTTAATTATGCAAACGCACTTATTGACCTATATGTTAGTCCAATGGTAGAAACCCACTTATTTGATGCACAAGATTGGTTCAAAATCCTAAATGGATTAGAATAAGTCATACCAGGAAGAAAGTAACCTAAATATTAATCTGATGATAAAAACACACTTATTGGATGCACAAGATGGTTAAACAACCAAAATTAATTAGAATAAGCATAGGTAGGACGAAGATTACCTAAATGTAAATTCAATGACATAAACACACTTATTTGATGCACAAGATTGGTGAAAATTCCTAAATGGATCAGAGTAAGTTGAAGGATGACACAAATGACCTAAATGTTAATCTAATGACACAAAACACACTTATTGGATTGAAATGATTTGTTAAAAACCCTAAACAGATTAGAATAAGCCTATATAGGACATAAAATAACCTAAATGTTAACCCAATGACACTTACTTACTAATTGGATGTACAAGATTGGTTAAAAATCCTAAATGGAAAAAAAATAAGACTAAGGAGGACAAAAATTACCTAAATTTTAATTCAATGACACAAACACACTAATTGGATGGAAATGATTGATTTAAAACCTTAAATGGATTAGAATAAGCCTTGGGGGGACACAAATGACCTAAATATTAGTCCAAGATTTGTGAAAAACCCTAAATGGATTAGAATAAGTTGAAAGAGGACGAAAATTACCTATATCTTAATAAAATGCCACAAAAACAATAATTGGATACACAAGATTGGTAAAAAAAAGAATCCTAACTGGATTAGAATAACCCTAGGGAGGAAAAAAATGACCTAAATGTTAACCCATTGGCACAAACTCACTTACTAGTTCCACAATATTAGTTAAAACCCCTAAATGGATTAGAATGAGTAGAAGGAGGACGAAAATAACCTAAACTTTAATCAAATAACACAAAGGAACTTATTGGATGCACACGATAGGTTAAAAACCTTAAATGGAATATAATAAGCATAAGGATGATAAAAATGACATAAATATTAATTCATTTACCACACGCACTTATTGGAAACACAAGATTGATTAAAAACCCTAAATGTTAGTCCAATGACAGAAACCCACATATAGGATGCACAAGGTTTGTTAAAAACCTTAAATGGATTAGAATAAGTCGAAGGATGACGAAAATAACCTAAATGTTAATCCAATGACATAGGCGAACGTATTTGATCCACAAGATTTGCTCAAAACCCTTAACGGATTGGAACAAGTCTAGGGTGGATGAAAACGACCTTAATGTTTATCCAATGATATAAACGCACTTTTTGAATGCACAAAATTCTTTAAAACCCCCAAAAGGTTTAAAAAAAGTAGAAGGATTGTGAAAATGACATAAATGTTAATTCAATAACACAAACGCACTTATTGCATGCACAAGATTGGTTAAAAACCATAAATGGATTAGAATAAGTCGAAGAAGGAAGAAAATATCTTAATTGTTAATCCATTGACACAAACATACATACAGGATGCACAAGATTGGTTTAAAATCCTAAATATATTTGAATATGCCTAGGGAGGACGAAAATGACCTTCATATTAATCTAACGACACAAACACACTTAATGGATGCACATAATTGGTTAAAAACCCTAAATAGATTAGAATAGGTCGAAGGATGACGAGAATTACCTAAATATTAATTTAATGACACAAACTCTTTTATTGGATGCATAAGATTGGTAAAAATTCTAAATGAATTACGAAAGTCAAAGGAGGATGAACATGACAACAATGTTAATCAAATGACAAAAACTCATTTTATTGGATGCACAAGATAGGTTCAAAACCCTAAATGGTTTAGAATAAGTCACAAGAGGACAAAATTGATCTAAATATTAATGAAATGACAAAAATGCACTTATTGAAGGCACAACATTGGCTAAAGATACTAAACTGATGAGAATAAGCCTAAGGCTAACGAAAATGACTTAAATGTTAATCCAATGAAACAAACGCAACTATTGGATGCACAAGATTGGTTAACAAACAAAATCAATTACAATAAGCCTATGGAGAATGAATATGACATAAATATTAATCCAATGACACAAACGCACTTATTGGATGCAAAATATTTATTAAAAACCCAAAGAACATTAGATAATGTTGAAGGAGGAGGCAAATGAACCTAATGTTAATTAAATGACTCAAATGCACTTATTGGATGCACAGGATTGGTTAAAAACCCTATATGGATTAGAATAAGTCGTAGGATGACGAAAATGACCTAAATGTTATTACACTAACACACCCAAACTTGTCGGATGCACAAGGTTCGTTAAAAACCCTAATTGGATTAGAATAAGACGATCGATTACAAAAATGACCTAAATATTAATCTAATTAAACAAACACACTTATTGGATGGAAAATAATTAGCCTAAATGTTAATATAATTAGCCTTGGGAGGATAAAAATGACCTTAATGTTAACCAAATGATTCAAATCCACTTAATGGAAGCACAAAATTGGATAAAAATCCATAAAGGATTTGAGAAAACCAAGGGATGATGAAAATTACAAACATGTTAATCTAGTGACACAAAAACAATTATTGGATCCAGATTGGTTAAAAACACTAAATGGATTAGAATAAGCCTAGAGAGGACAAAAATAACCTAAATATTTATAAAATGACACAAATGCACTTACTGGATTCACAAGATTGGTTTAAAACTCTAAATGGATTAGAATAAGCCTAGGGAGGACGAAAATGACCAAAATGTTAATCCAATGACACAACTCCACTTATTGGATGGAAAAGATTGGTTAAAAACCCTAAGTAGATTAGAATAAGCCTAGGGAGGAAGAAAATGACCTAAATAATAATCAAATGACACAACTGCACTTATTGGATGCACAATATTGGTAAATGATATTTTCGTCATCCTATGCATATTTTTTATTTTTATTTTTGTCTTATTTATCTTTAATTCATTAGTTATTTTAAGGATTTATTTGATATATTTTATTAATTTTATTTCTTTGATTTAATGAAATATTTATGTTCTTATTTCCTTGGTTAAGTAGAGATTTTTCGAAATTTTGCGTTGTTACTTTGCTTCAGTGTAGTGCTGAATTTTGGTGAGAAATCAACATGATCTATGTTGAGTATTACTGCCATATATGGGGTTGTAGATGTCCAATTGGCATCAAACAAAGTTCAAATGAAATCAAATATCCATAGCCACAAGTTTCATGACGTCACCGCAACCAAATTCAGATTTGAAAGAAGAGAAAAATGCAGTATAAGTCAGACAACAGGTGATGTGCGCCTATAGCGCAACAGACGCGCCTGAGGCGCATTTCCTACCTTTCAACACTACCAACACACGCCTGAAGTGCGTTTTTTGCGCCTTGGGCGCGTGGACGCGACATTATTCATTAAAAACACAATTTTTCACTTAATAGGGATCTTTTTTACTATTGGGATGTGGGGAGACTTGTGCCCTAGCATAGAAACTCAAAGACGGTCGTTACTAACATCATAGGACTAGTTTTATCAAGAATCATTCATGAATCATCCTTGTAATTCTTCTTTAATCCCTATCTTTTGTGTCTTTGTCATGAGTAACTAAACCATATTTGTTACAGATGTGTGTAACCAGATGAAACCCTTATTTTTCTAATTTGATTTCTAGTTATATGAATGAGTTTATTGTATTATTTTTCTCATCTATCTGCTTAATGCTTTTTATTGCTTGGTCAACCTTAAAATGTTCTACGATTTGTGTTTTGAAACGGAAATAGACTTTACGAATGCTTGGGATGAGAAATTCATGAATTTGTAAGGTAATGCTTAATTCTAATCTTAAATCTACTAAGGCATTAGGGGTTACTATGGAATTAAAGGTTATGTCACTAAGATATTATGGCAAGAAAAATAAAGAGAATTCGGTAATAATTCAATAAAGGAATTCAGTAACTAGGAGCAAATTAGGCACGAAGGTTGGATTCGAAGTGAAACTCATCCCTGACATTTTTCTCATTCTAAAGGATCAATTTTATTAACATTGTTAATTTTAAATATTATTTCAATCAACTTGGCAACCTTTTGTTCAATTGTAGTAATTAAATATAATTCAACAGTAAAACGCAATCCTTGAGTTCAACAATCGGTACTACCGTTTTATTATTACTTGCAACGATTCAATACACTTGCTAAAATGCTATCAGTTAGAAACCCTAAATGGATTAGAATAAGTTGAAGGATGACGAAAATGACATAAAATAGTAATCCAATGATACAAGCACACTTATTAGATGTGCAAGATTGGTTAAAAATCCTAAATGGATTAGATTAAGTTAAAGGAGGGCGAAAATAACATAAATGTTAATCCAATTACACAAACACACTTATTGGATGCACAACATAGGTTAAAAACCATAATTGGATTAGTATAAGTCGAAGGATGGAAAAAATGTTCTAAATGTTAATCAAATGCAACAAACGTAGTTATTGGATGCAAAATATTGATTAAAACCCCTAAAAAAATTAGAATAAGATGAAGGAGGAAGAAAATTAAATAAATGTTAACCAAATTACACAAACGCACTTATTGAATGCTTAAGATTGGTTAAAACATCTAAATAGATTAGAATAAGCCAAAGGATGACGAAAATGACCTAAATGTTAATCCAATAACACAATTGCACTTATTGGATGAACAATATTAGTTAAAAAACCAAAATGGATTAGAATGTGTCGAAGGATGACCAAAATGACGTAAATGTTAATCCAATGACACAAACAAACTTATTGGATTGAAAAGATTGGTTAAAAATCCAAGAATGGATTACAATAAGTCGAAGGATGACAAAAAATAGCTAACTTTTAATCCAATGACACAAACACACTTATTGAATAGCAAATATTGGTCAAAAACCTTAAATGGAATAGAATAAGCCTAGGGAGGCTGAAAATGACCTAAATATTAATCTAATGATACAAATGCACTTATTGGATGCACAAGATGGGTTAAAAACCCTAAATGGGTTAGAGTACGCCAATGAACAACGAAAATTACCTATATATTGATCTAGTGACACAAACACACTTCTTGGATGCACAAGATTGGTTAAAACCGCTAAATGGATTAGAATAAGCCTAGCGAGGACACAAATCACCTAAATGTTAGTCCAATGAAAGAAACTCACTAATTGATTTCACAAGATTGGTTAAAAACCCAAAATAGATTACAATATGTAGAAGGAGGACGACAATAACCTAAATTTTAATCTAGTGACACAAACACACTTATTGGATGCACAAGTTTTATTAAAAACCCTAAAAGGAATCTAATAAGCTTAAGGAGGACCAAAATGACCTAAATGTTAATCCAATAACAAAAACTTACTTATTAGATGCACAAGATGGTTAAACAACATCAATGAAATAGAATAAGCCTAATTAGGATGAAAATGACCTAAATGTTAATCTTATGACACAAACATACTTATTGGATGCACAACATTGGTTAATATTCCTAAATGGATTAAAATAAGTCGAAGGATGAAGAAAATGACATAAATGTTAATCTAATGACACAAACACAATTATTGGACATAAATGATTGCTTAAAAACCCTACATGGATTAAGTCTAGAAACGACGAAAATGACCTAAATGTTAACCCAATGACACAAACTCACGTATTGGATAAACCAATTCGGTTTTCACCCCTAAATGGATAAGAATAAGTAGAAGGAGGACGAAAATGACCTAAATATTAATCCAATTTCACAAACGCACTTACTCGATGCACAAGATTGGATAAAAATCGTAAATGGATTAGTAAGCCTTAAGAGGACAAAAATAACCTAAATGTTAATTTAATTACACAAACGCACTTATTGAATGCACAAGATTGGTTAAAAACCATAAATGGATTGGAATAAGTCTAGAGGGGACACAAATGACCTAAATGTTAGTCCAACAATAGAACCTCAATTATTGGATGCACAAAATTGGTTAAAAAGCCTAAATTGACTAGAATCAGTCAAAGGAAAATGAAAATGACATAAATGTTAATCAAATGACATAGACGAACTTATTGGACACACGAGATTGGTTAAAAATCCTAAATGGATTAGAATAAGCTTAGGTTGTAAAAAGTAACCTACATGTTAATCCAATGCCAAAAACACACTTATTGGATGCACAAGTTGGTTATACAACCAAAATGGATTAGAATAAGCCTAGGTAGGACAAAAATGACCTAAATGTTAATCCAATGACACAAAAAGACTTATTTGATGCACATGATTGGTAAAAATTCCTAAATAGATTAGCATAATTCGAAGGAAGACGAAAATAAAATAAAATGATAATCTAATGACACAAACACATTTAATGGAATGAAATGATTGGTTAAACACCCTAAATGAATTAGAATAAAGCCTACGGAGGACGAAAATGACCTAAATGTTAAGCCAATGACACAAAGTCACTTATCATATGCACAAGATTGCTTAAAACCCCTAAATGGATTAGAATACATAGAAGCAGGACGAAAACGACCTAAATTATAATCAAAGACACAAACGCACTTACTGGATTCACAAGATTGGTTAAAACCCTAAATGGATTAGAATAAGCCTAGGAATGACACAAATGACCTAAATGTTAGTCCAATGACACAAACCCACTTATAGGATTCATAAGTTTTGTTAAAAAGTCTACATGGATTATAATAAGTTGAAGGTGTACGAAAATGACCTAAATGTTAATCCAATGACACAAAAGCACTTATTTGATGCACAAGCTTCGTTAAAAACTCTAAATGGATTTGCATAAGCCTAAGGTGGACAAAAATGAGCTAAATTTTTATCCAATGACATAAACACACTTATTTGATGCACAAGATTGGTTGAAAACCCTAACTCGAATAGAATACGTAGAAGGATGCACAATATTGGCACAACAAAAAAACTGAATGGATTAGAATAATTCGAAGGAGACCGAAAATGACCTAATTGTTAATGAAATCCTATAGTAGAAGTTATTGGATGCACAAGATTGGTAAAAAAAATCTTTAAATTGATTAGAATTAGCCTAGGAAGGACGAAAATGAGCTACATGTTAACCCCGTGATACAAATTCACTTAGCGGATGCACAAGATTGGTTAAAGCCCCTAAATGGATTGGAATAAGTAGAAGAAGTACGAAAATGACCTAAATGTTAATCCATTAATGCAAACCCACTTATCGGATACACAAGATTGGTTAAAAACCTTATTTGGATTATAATAAGCATAACAAGTACGAAAATAATTTAATCACGCAAACGCACTTATTGGGCACATAAGATTGGTTAAAAACTTTAAATGAATTGGAATAAGCCTAGGAAGGACACAAGTGACCTAAATGTTAGTGCAATGGTAGAATCTCACTTATTTGATGCACAAGATTGGTTAAAAATCCAAAATGGATTAGAATAATTCAAAGGAGGACGAAAGTAATCTAAATGTTAATCTGATGACAAAAATACACATATTGAATGCACAAGATGGTTAAACAACCAAAGTTGATTAGAATAAGCATAGGTAGGACAAAAATGACCTAAATGTAAATCCAATGACACAAACACACTTATTTGATGCACAAGATTGGTGAAAATTCCTAAATGGATTAGAATAAGTTGAAGGATGACAAAAATAACCTAAATGTTAATCTATTGACACAACACATTTATTGCATTGAAATGATTGGTTAAAAACCCTAAATGGATTAGAATAAGCCTATATCGGATTAAAAATGACCTAAATAGGATGAAAAATGACCTAAATATTAACCCAATGACACAAACTTACTTATTGGATGTACAAGATTGGTTAAAAATCTTAAACGGAAAAAAAAATAAACCTAAGGAGGACGAAAATGACCTAAATTTTAATTCATTGACACAAACACACTAATTAGATGGAAATGATTGGTTTAAAACCCTAAATGGATTAGAATATGCATTGGGAGGACACAAATGACCTAAATGTTAGTCCAATGACATAAACCAACTTATTGTATTCATAAGTTGAAAGAGGACGAAAATGTCCTTTATATTAATCAAATGCCACAAAAGCAGTAATTAGATGCACAAGATTGGTAAAAAAAAACCCTAAATGGATTAGAATAAGCCTAGGGAGGACGAAAATGACCTAAATGTTAACCCATTGGCACAAACTCATTTATTAGTTCCATAAGATTGGTTAAAACCTTTAAATGGATTAGAATGAGTAGTTGGAGGACCAAAATGACCTAAACTTTAATCGAATAACACAAACAAATGTATTGAATGCACAAGATAGGTTAAAAACCTTAAATGGAATTTAATAAGCAAAAGGATGATGAAAATGACCTAAATGTTAATTCATTTACACAAACACACTTATTGGAAACACAAGATTGGTTAAAAACCCTAAATGGATTAGAATAAGCCTAGGGAGGACACAAATGACCTAAATGTTAGTCAAATGATGGAAACCCACATATTGGATGCATAAGACTCGTTAAAACCCCTAAATGAATTAGAATACGTTGAAGGATGATGAAAATCACCTAAATTTAATCTAGTGACATAGGTGGACTTATTGGATGCACAAGATTTGTAAAAACCACTAAACGGATTAGAATAAGCCTATGATGGACGAAAACAACCTTAATATTTATCCAATGATATAAAGCACAAAATTGGTTAAAACCCCTTAAAGGATTATAAAAAGTAGTAGGATGGTGAAAATAACATAAATATTAATTCAATGACACTAGTGCACTTATTGGATATACAAGATTGGTTAAAAACCATAAATGATTTAGAATAAGATGAAGAAGGACGAAAATGACCTAATTGTTAATCCATTGACACAAACGTACATATAGGATGCACAAGATTGGTTTAAAAACCTAAATGTATTCGAATATGCCTAGGGAGGACGAAAATGACCTTAATATTAATCTAACAACACAAACACACTTATTGGATGCACATAATTGGTTAAAAACCCAAAATAGTTTAGAATAGGTCGAAGGATGACAAGAATTACCTAAATATTAATTTAATGACACACTCTTTTATTGGATGCATAAGATTGATAAAAATTCTAAATGGATTAAGAAAGTCAAAGGAGGATGAAAATGACAACAATGTTAATCAAATAATACAAACTCATTTATTGGATGCACAAGATAGGTTAAAAACCGTAAATGGTTTAGAATAAGTCACAGGAGGACAAAATTGATCTAAATATTAATGAAATGACAAAAATGCACTTATTGGAGGCACGTGATTGGTTAAAGATACTAAATAGATGAGAATAAGCCTAGGGCAGACGAAAATGACTTAAATGTTAATCCAATGACATAAATGCAACTATTGGATGCACAAGATTGGTAAAACAAACAAAATCGATTATAATAACGTTATGGAGAATGAATATGACAAATATTAATCCAATGACACAAAAGCACTTATTGGATATACAACATTGGTGAAAAATCATAAATGGATTAGAATAAATGGAATGATGACAAAATGACCTAAATTTTAATCTATTGACATAAACACACTTATTGGATGGAGAAGATTGGTTAAAACCCTAAATGGATTAAAATAATCCTAGAGAGGACGAATATGAGTTAAATATTAATAAAATTACACAAATGCACTTATTGGCTGCACAAGATTTGTTAAAAACTCTAAATAGATTAAAATAAGCCCAAGGAGGACGAAAATGACCTAAATATTATTCTAATGACACAAATGCACTTATTGGATGCACAATATTTATTAAAAACCCTAATGTTGATTAAATGACCCTAATGTTAATTAAATGACTCAAACACACTTATTGGATGCAAAAGATTAGTTAAAAACCCTATATGGATTATAATAAGTCGGAGGATGAGGAAAATGAACTAAATGTTATTCCAATGACACCATCAAACTTGTTGGATGCACAAGGTTGGTTAAAAACCGTAATTGGTTTAGAATAAGACGATAAATTACAAAAATGATCTAAATGATTATCCAATTAAACAAACACACTTATTGAATGGAAAATAATTAGCCTAAATGTAAATATAATTAGCCTAGGGAGGACAAAAATGTCCTTAATTTAACCGAATGATACAAATTCACTTATTGGATGCACAAGATTGGTTAAAAGCTCATAAAGGATTATAGAAAACCTAGGGCGGATGAAAATTACCAACATATTAATCCAATGACACAAAAACAATTATTAGATGCACAACACTAGTTAAAAACCCTAAATGGATTACAATAAGTCAAAGTACAATGAAAATTATCTAAATATTAATTCAATAACACAAAAGAACTTATTGGATCCACCAGATTGGTTAAAAACCCTAAATGGATTAGAATAAGTTGAAGGAGGATGAAAATGATCACAATGTTAGTCATACGAAACAAATCCACTTACTGAATGGAAAAGATTGGTTAAAAACACTAAATGTAATAGAATAAGCCTATGGAGAACGAAAATAACCTAAATATTAATAAAATAACACAAATGCACTTATGGGATGCACAAGATTGGTTAAAAACTTTAAATCGATTAGAATAAGCCTAGGAAGGATGAAAATGACCAAAATGATTATCCAATGACACAAGTACACTTATTGGATGCACAAGATTGGATAAAAACCATAAATGGATTAGAATAAATCGAACGAGGACGAAAATGATCACAATGTTAATCAAATGACACAAACGCAATTATTGGATGGAAAAGATTGGTTAAAAACCTTAAATGGATTAGAATAAGCCTAGGGATGAAGAAAATGACCTAAATAATAATCAAATGACACAACTGCACTTATTGGATGCACAATATTGATAGATGATGACTCTTCATCATATGCATATTTTTTATTGTTTTTAGTCTTATTTATCTTTTATTCATTAGTTATTTTAAGGATTTATTTGATATATTTTGTTAATTTTATTTCTTTGATTTAATGAAATATTTATGTTATTATTTCCTTGATTAAGTAGAGATTTTTCAGAGTTTTGTGTTGTTACTTTGTTTTAGTGCAGTGTTGAATTTTGGTGACAAATCAACATGACTTGAAAGATAAGATCCCTAGATACAACATTTATGAAGACACTGAAACCAAATTCAGACTCGAAAGAAGAGAAAAAATGCAGTATAACTCAAACAACATATGTTGTGCGCCTGAAACCCAACAACCGCGTCTGAGGCACATTTCTTGCCTTTCAGCACTGCTAGTGCATGCGTGAAGTGCGTTTTCTGCGCATGGGGCACGTGGATGCGACATCATTCATTAAAAACACAATTTTCCACTTTTTACGGATCTTTTTTACTATTGGGAAGTGGGAAAACTTGTGCCCTAACATAGAAACTCAAAGACGACCATTTTTAACATCATTGAAGTAGTTTTATCAAGAATCATTCATAAATCATTCTTGTAATTCTTCTTTAATCCCAATCTTTTGTGTCTTTCTCATGAGTAACTAAACCCTATTTGTTAGAGATGAATGTAACCAGATGAAACCCTTATTATTTGATTTGATTTATAATTATATGAATGAGTTTATTGAATTATTTTTCTCATTTTTGTGCTTAATGCTTTTTATTGCTTGATCAACCTTAAAATATTCTATGATTTGTATTTGGAGACGGAAGTGGACTTTACGAATGCTTGAGATGAGAAATTCATGAATTTGTAGTCTAGGGATAGGTACAGGTCATGAAATCAATTAAGTGTGTTGCAAAGGCAATAGTTTAACAAGAGAATCCCCACAAGGTAATGCTTAATTCTAATCTTAAATCTAATAAGGCATTAGGGGTTACTTTGGAATTAAAGGTTCTGTCACTAAGACATTAGGGCAAGAATAATAAAGAGAATTCGATAATAATTCAATAAAGGAATTCAATAACGAGGAGAAAATTAGGCACCAAGGTTGGATTCGAATTGAAAGTCATCCCTGACATTTTCTCATTATAAATGATCAATTTTATTAACATTGTTAATTTTAAATATTATTTCAATCAACTTGGGAACCTTTTGTTCAGTTGTAGTAATTAAATATAATTCAATAGTAAAACGCAATCCTTGAGTTTAACACTCGGTACTACCGTTTTATTATTACTTGCAACGATTCACTATACTTGTTGAAACGCTATCAGTTAAAAATCCTAAATAGATTAGAATAAGTGAAGGATGACGAAAATGACATAAATGTTAATCTATTTACACAAAGACACTTATTGGATGCACAACATAAGTTAAAAACTATAATTGGATTAGTATAAGTCGATGGATGGAAAAAATGTTCCTAAATGTTAATCAAATGCGACAAACGCATGTAAATGAGCAAAATACTTTTATAAATAAATTATATTATATTAAATAAATTATATAAATTATATTTTATTAAATAAATTATATTTTATTAATTAAATATAATTAAATAAATTATATTAGTCCAATTATATTTTATAAATTAAATAAATTATATTATATTAAATAAATTAAATTAAATAATTATTAAATAAATTAAATATATTAAATAAATTATATTACAGTTATCATTATATTGCTAAATAAAGTTTGTACATGTTACAGACAAAATTTCCTATTCAATAGCAATGTCCATCTAAAGATTAAAATAGGTAGCCTCATATTACAAAGAATGACCTTGTTTTTTGTTTCAGATAACATTAATTAGTGTTCAACACTCCACATGCCATACAAACTATCAAGTAGAGCTAGGAATAATAACATGAATATAATTCTAGAATTAATGCTTAAAGGTGATCCTAGAGAGAACTGAAATTTGTGACATTGATCCCTGCATAAGAAAAACGAGCACTATAGTTATTATCAATAAATATTATAAGTAGGGTTATCAAATTGAGATTCAAATGGTACATCGGAAGACCTAGTTTCTGAACAGTGAATCAAATCTTCTTATAAATAGCAAGTTATATTACTAATTAAAATATGACATTTTTAAGTAAAAATGATGGACATAAAAAAATTATAAGCTGATATTTCATCTACAAACTTCGGAATAGTTCATGATTCAAGTCACAAGTCAAATGACAAGAAAATTGTGTAACAATACAAAATTGACAAACAAGGTGGTTGACTAAACTAAATAGGTAGTGATCCACTAGCATGATTCTAAATTCATAATCATCATAGTGAATCAAGATTCAAGATGAAATTCATCTTGAAAATAAATACACACTAGTGATTCATATCAAGTCAAATTCATGCTTAAATTTTCATTTCAGTTGATTGGTAAAAGTTTGACTTTGTAACCTCAACGGACAAAATTCAAATCCCTTCGAGAACGAATGTAAAATGATCATTAGTGTCACACATTAATTCATAATAACATAAAAAAGTAAATGAACAGAGTAAGAGATCATGCTGGAGTCAAGAAAGAAAGGTAACGATACCTGTGTAGTGCAGCGAGCCACACCATCCCACTTATTATAAGTACTTCTGCTATTTTCAGTCCATACTCCAAAATCCATGCTACAATTCAAATGATAAATTTACTAAGTTATATTCCAAAATCCAGAATTTCCTTCATGAAAATAAAACGTTAGATTAAAGTTTTAGAACTCAAAATCTCACCCAACAACAAAGAACCCATAGCCATCCAAATGGTAAGTTTTGACTGTGGTGTCATTGTTTTGAAAGATTATTTCCATAAAACCTTTGTGAGTGCCATTAATGAGAGACACATCAACTTTAGAAGGCCTGTTCATCAATCTATTTGGAAAGTCAACCTTGTACACTTTGAGAATTTTGAACTGTTGCGCAAGTGTCAGGGGTGTTGAAGGTGGTAAATATGATATACCGTTTAGGGTAGTACGCCACTTTCCGTTTATTAGCTCTGGAGGTCTGTTAACAATAACATATACATCTGTGACTGTAATGTCGCCGTATCTGAAGGAACCTTGTGGATTCGGACGTGCAGCACCAGCAGACACATTCCACCTGTAAAATACCATTTTCGGATGAGATTTTGAACAATCAGGATTTGATGGTCAGAAAATACTCTTGTAACTAATCATAAAAGTTAAAAAGTGATCAAAGGGCAAAATCTATAGTAAATTAACAGTTTTTTTTGTATGGCCACCCCTAAGACTCCCTGGACTATAAAGTGCATATTCTGATATACAGTAAATTTAATGAAATCACAGTACCACTGTGATTTTGTTGAAGCTTCGAAGTTTAGTGTTTTCCAAAATCACGGTAGTACACTATGATTATGATAAATTCACTGTCAAACCAAAACATGCACATAATAAAAAATCTATAATTAGGCTTTGGTGGAATTTTTTAAATGTTATCAATCATATTGCACCATAAGAAACATGAAAACTAATCTTCAAGGATAATCTAAGATAAGAAATCAATCCTATCAAAATAAACTACAATACTCAAACACAATAACATGATATTATAATACATTTACATGTATTCTAACATGCATTTCCATATAATACTATAAACTTGTTCATTTATCACACAAAAAGTTTTCAAATAATATAAGATTATGAGGTCAGATTAAGTAGTGGTCCTAAAATAACAAAGAGAATCAAAGTACTGAACAATAGCCTTATAGATCTTGCTTGATTTATAGAGATAGAAGGATCACCTTGCTCTGAAAGACTGGGAAGACGACCTGAAGCAGGACCTTGAGAATTGGAGTAGTGCAAAATGGCAACTCCGGTGGCTTTAGCCCATGATGAGTTAACAAACCGAGGACTCGCAACAATATAGTAATCAGTGCTGGCATTTTGATCCATTGAAACCAAGAATGAATAAGACTGGCCAACATGAATATCCATGTTTGTGTAATTTTGTTGGATTGTGTATGATCCTTCGGTCTCCACAAGAAGCATGTTGTGATTTTGTATCCTAAAATTCAAACTTGTTGAGATACCGACGTTGTGAACTCGTATGCAATATATTTTCCCTGTTTAAGAATATATGATACGCAGTTGACTGTAAATTTGTACAGCTTTTATTCATGTATTTCAGCACCAACATAAAATTTAAATGATAGATCATAAGATAACTCAACTTTCAATAATTCAGCACGTATAAAACACGAAAGAAAAAAATGGCCTATATTCTTACCAGGTTCGACATTTATTATTTGGTAAGAAATTCCATTTTGGACAAGTGTGTCATCATAACGATACGGACCTAGTCCATTGATAAGCACGCCGTCTGGAATTCCAAGGTTAACGCCTTTTTCCACATCCTTCCTGAGATCCTGTTTCACAAAATGCTACAGTCTAAACAAAACCCCTTAAATGAATAGATAAAAAAATAAAAGCCGCAGCATGCAGTAAGACCTTATGACTCTTTGTGTACCAGTCACTGAGAAATATTGTAATATCTCCATCTGGCAAACAGAAGGGAACGGGAATAACCGGATGATTGTTTATGATAATTCCTCCATAACCTCCAGAAGCTCTCTGGAAGTTTAGGGAAGGGAAGTAGAAAAAACTCCCTATCTGATCTTTAACTTGAAACTCGTATGTCTGATTCCAGCTGCCAGCAGGAATTGGACAATTGGTTCCTGAAACTCCGTCTTGCCAGGAGTTTCTCCTGTGTTGTACACCATTCCTGCATTTAACTACCCGACATAATCATTACCATCATCATTATTAGTTACAAATCATCGCTTAAGAAAGAAAAAAAACACAACTGTGCTACCATGTCAGAAGTAAGGGTTCATCAAGATCATTCTTCACATTGACAACCACATTCCAGTTTGTTGTGACATTTAGAATTGGTCCTGGAAATTGCTTATTGATCCCAATTACCTGAAATAGCAGTATTTTCTTGGTGAAGTTTTAACCAAACATGTAAACAACAAAAGCTACAAATATATAATAAAAAATTTAGAAACAGGCTCTTCTCAATGAAGGAATCAAACTAAGTGCACTTAGTACATTACATATGAAAACTTCAAACAAGTTGAATAGGCTCTTCTCAGGTCCCTCTAGCACTAATGCATGCTCTCTTTCTAGATGTAAGTCAAATCTCTCTAGATGTAAGTCAAATCCTAAACACATGGGAACCAACCCAAAGCAAAACCCTCTAACACAAAGTGTCCTACAACTTAAACGCCAAAGTGCCGAAATGCCAAATACGCTGGACAGTCAAGCACTAACTCCTGGACAGAACATGAGGGCTTACAAATATAGGAAGACAACTTTACGCCGGATAGTCAAGCACTGATTCCGGAACATGAAGGGCATATTGAATCTTTTTCCCTTCCAAATTACAACAATGATCCACCCCTCCACCCTTTTCCTAAACCTTAAGCCCTAAACTTTAAACCCAGAAATCAACACATCCCCTAAAGGAATACATAAGTACTAAAACTTATTATAGAGATAGATAATTGGAATCTTGTAACCTTCTAACTTCTTTCACCAGCATATGTGAAGATGAGACTAAATTGAAGGATTGAAAGTAAAATTCTGATGCCAAATAAACCATTGATCACAAATACCAGTATGCATGATATGTTAGGTTACACAAAAGAATGAAAGAAAGTCAAATTCATCTGCATAGAATCACTAAATGCAAAATACATAAGAAGTCAAAAGTTAAGGACCTAAGGTTGATGATTTAGTCTTTTCTATTCGTTTGAGATTAACAATAATCAGTGGTTACTGTATTTCAGAAATAAGTAAATACAAACAGAAATCACATCAACCATACTAACAACAGAATCAGGTACTATACACAAGTAGTATTTCTAGCTGAAAAAAGAGCTTTGGAAGTTTGAGATTGAAGAAAACTCATAACAAATCATTTTAATAAAAGATGAAAATTGATACGATAATAATCCTATTTAGAGTGGTTAGTGAATAATAACCTTCTAACTAATTTATTTAACTAACTATTTGTAACAAACTAATTACTCTCTAAGTAACTAATTATAATACAAATACACTTTAAGTATGAAGTGTCGTGCTGCATCATAGCAAAACTACTCCTTATGAATGATAAAAAAAGACATATGCAAGTAAGGAGCAGATAAATGAGAAATGAGAAGAGAGAAGGAAAAGCAACCTGCTGTTTGACACCAAGTGGGGAGGATGTGATGTAGGAAACAGTCCAATCATAGTAAACAAAAGGGTCACCAGCGAAAGCAGCATCTAAGAATAGAAGAGTTGTGAAGAACCAACAAGATTTAGACAATGATGGCATCATGGGCGGAGCGTTGTAGGAACATGGAGCCGCGACCACCAAAAAATTAATTATAGATAAATTGACTAAAATGCCCTTATTAAAACAAAAATTACAACAATACCTACTTTCTCTTTCTCCCTCCCTCTTCAGGTCTTCCTCCCTCTTTCTCCCTTTTGCTTACAAGTTACGGCCTTCCTCTCTCCCTCCTCCAGAATCAGATTCACGAATCACAACAACAGCACGGCCGCCTCTGCCAGATCGCTCCTCTGCCAGATCATGAATCGCTCCTCTGCTCGCTGTGGGCCTGCGGCCGCCTCTGTCCGACTGCCTCCGTGGCCGTTTGTCGCTCTCGCCTCTCTGTTCGCCGCAACTTTATCTGTCTCCAGATCGCGTTGCTGCTTTGTTCAAAAGGTTCGGATTTTTATTTTGTTAGTGCTGATTATTTTATAGTTAGTTTTGATTGGGAAATCTGTAATCGTTTTAGTTTTAATTTTAATTTCAATTTCAATCTGAATTCTCCATTTTGTTGAGTTTTACCTGTCCTAAGACTAACTTATATGGCAGTACCCAATATTTTTGTGGAATTCTACTTTTTTTCTCATGTCCTAAGACTTTAACTTATATGGAGAAGCTTAATTGATTAGTGTTGAGTGTGGTTCAGTTAGCATCCCATTTAAAGCTTAATTGATTGATTAGTGTTGAGTTTGGAATTTTGATTTTGAATTAGGAATTTTGATTTGGTTAGTGTTGAGTGTGGAATTTAGTATTGATTTTTGTTTAAAATTTTAGTGTTGTATATAAAGTATTTGATTTTATGTGTATATAAAGTGTTTCAATTTCTTATCCTAAATAAGTTGTGATTTTATGTCCATATTTGAGTGTTATGGTTGATTGTTTGAGTTTTGTTCTATGTTAAGTCCTACCGGTTCCTTTTCTCCCATTTAAAAGTTGGAAATGTTAAGTGTAGAAACAAAACTATGTGATATCGGGCGGGGTGGGTGTGTGACATAAGGGAGAAAGGATAGGTGAGATGTAATGTCAGAAGCCGTGGCCGTACAAAAAAATGTGATGATTTTCAAATCCAAAATTAGGTTGAATTTTTTTTTAAATATTCAATTAAAATAATATAATTATAATATAAGTCATTTAGTAATGGATTGATACTCATTTATAATTTATTTTTAAATTTTTTTATTATTATTAATTATGTAACTCTCGAATTTTAATTAATTGTACAAAAATTCTAAATCATTGAAATCTTTATTTTTTTTATTAAATTGTAATTTACATCTAATTTAAATTATTAAGATATTATTTTTTAAATTGTTAACCCAAGAAAAAATTGTTATTTTTTCTCTGATTTCAACAACAACAAGAAGATAGTCATTATTGAACTTCAACTTCATTCTTCTATTTATCTTTTTTTTTTTCTACATTTTATTTTATTCCTAACTTAACACTACTTTTTTTTCTCTATTTATACAAGTATTAAGTTTTGTATCATTTTTCCCGTACCACGAATTTTCAATGTTGAATATAAAGAGTATTAAGAGACATATGGAATAATCCGTGTGTTTCAACTTCACAATGTAATTTCTTTATATAAACAAAGGGTATTAAATAACTCTTACAGTTAACGGGTCAGAATACTTATATACTTACAGCTCATCTAATCTAATTATTTACATTTTGATATAATATTTAACACCATGAAATAAAAAAATTATGTTCAAGTTTGCTCGTAGTTTTGTTATCATAGGTTCATAATGCATCAAATTCTTGAAATTAACAAACCATATTAAGTTTTTCATAGATAATGTTAAGTTTTCAATTACATTGAATCTTTTGATGTCTTCAACAAATTTTATTACATTATCATCATTGTTGAGAGGTTTAAGTCCAAGAGTAAATGAGTACTTGGATGTTGGTACCACAAACATTTAATATTCATATTTCCTAAACTTTTGACAAATTCAGTAATTTGCATATAGGACATTATGTCTACATCTCAAGACCAATTCATCTCATCCACTTGGACACCGACGTACATGTTCACTGGATGATTTACAAAACTACCCCATGATTAATTCTTAACCTAACTCTTGCTAGTCTACACAAAACAAACCGTTGAATACACAACAACTTAGTCAAACTATAATACAACAAACTATACATAGAGCACAAAATAATGGAACAAAGCATATGAACCACATTACTAAAAAGGCATAAAGCATAAAGTTTAATACTATTAACACTATAAAGACTTTGGTTGGCCAAAATTTTAATAATGCTGATAATAAAGTAAAACAAAAATCCTAAAATCACATACCTAGCACAAATTTTAGTATCTTCTTTTGTCTATGAAGATGGATAGAACACGAAATCACCTCCAGATTTATTCATCATTAGAACACAAAATCAAAAACAGAAATGAAGAACACTATATTGGACGAATTTACGGATTATGTTTCTCAAATTGTTTTTTTGAATTTGCATGTGCACATGCGTCTGATGAAGGAAAGTGTTTTATATATATATATTTTTTTATAATTAAATATTATAATAAAATAAAAAAATTTATTTTTAAAAATAGAAATTGTATTTTTCAAATTTAGAATAATATTAAAATGCAATTAATTAACATAGACTTTGCTACATGATTTTTTTTTTTATATATCACAAAAAAATAATATTTTGTCAAGTTTTTAACGTTAATTTTATTTGTAAACTAAAACTAAAAACAAATAAAATACAATAATTATTTTTGTGATATAACTAAAATAGGAGCCACAAAATGCAACTAAGAGTTGTCTTATTTATGTTCTCAAGAGTAGAAGGGAAATTAATTTGTGTAGCCGACGTTGGAGAAGTGTGGAAACTTATCTGTTAAATGGCTTTTATAACCATAGATGGTTAGGTTGTAATCAATAGAGGGGCATAAATGTAGTTTTCTTCGCGAAAACATACTAGCCGTGAATTAACTTTGTGATAACATTTTTAATGTGTTTAAGACATTAATACCCTTAATTTGATGATGTGGCAAAAGATAAATGTAGGGTATAATTATATAATTTGTCCATTTTATTCATATAATGATTTAAGTTGATTTCCTTACAAATTTTTTTATTGCACATACATAACCTTAGGAAAAGAGGGGAGCGCTGTAGAGAAGGAAAAAAAAAAGGGAGTGAGAGAATAATAACTCGTGAAGAAAAAAAAATCTACAGTGGGACGCATCAGAGGTGACCGCCGTTGACGGTGGCCAGAAATCTATCACAGTGAGATTCTTCTTCCCCATTTTTTTTCTCATATTTTTCTGTTCAGATATCCATTATTTTCCCTCTTCTCTCTAATCTCTATTGTTCTCATATATATTTTTATTCTTCCCTTTTTTGTTTTCTGAACTATTACGTTTTTGTAATTCCTAATTTTACTCAGAGAGAAATGGCGAGCTATGTATGGAGAAAATATGCAGATTATTTGTACACAAAGTGGGAGAAAACATTTCTCTGGGACATGGTAGAACCATACAGAAGACCTAAATCCTTCACTCCTGTTGTTGTTACTTATATCGCTGCCTTCTACACCGGAGTCGTTGGTGCTGCCATTACTGAACAACGCTACAAGGTTCTATTCTCATTTTCGTTCTCTTTCTTTATTATGTTTAGTGGCGTTGATTGGTACCAATAATTTCAACAAACAATTGTATGTCTGTGTTTGTGTTTTTTATGAAAATCAGTTGTAAATTTGTAATCATGTTAGTGTGAGATTTTCCATATTTTCTGCTCCATTTTAACATGTGCTATTAACTATAAATACATTATTCGGAGAACCTATCTTTTGAAAATTGAAATACTAATTTCTATAATGAATTTTGCAATATCACAGGAAAAGTACTGGGAAGAGCATCCTGGGAAAGCTGTTCCTCTCATGAAACCAAAGTTTTATGGGGGTCCGTGGAGGGTAATGGGGGGTGAGGTTCCCAAATATGAATGAAAAGCTCTTGTGGCAGGTTTCATTCTTAGTTCCAAATCACTACATTTTATTTCTGTTTATAGTAAAAGAATGTTTGGTGTCAACAAAAATGCACTATTATTGCATATGTAATTTTAAGGCAAAAAATAAATAAATGTCAGTCTGTTTTCTTTTTTCTTGGCTCATAACATTGTTGAAAAATAAGATAGTTTGATTCCAATGAAAATGAACTTGTTTTGACACTAAGATGTGGATTTATGGGATCACTGTTCTTATCATCTGCATTCGTACAATACTGGACAGAGTGAGACTTCACTCAATGCAAATAGGTCCAAAGAGACCACAATTCTTTATCCCACAGAAGTTAGGTCACATCACAAGAACCTTCCTAACTAGATGACATCATTTTGCTTTAGGTCTCTTTGTCATGTTTTCTTCTCAAGTGTACGAATTTCCATTTTAGTTATAAGCTTTTTTATTTTCTGTTAGCTGAATGAAAAGGACCACTGTACATGTGGTACAAAATTTGCGTGGCTCCAAATTGAATCCCAGCTATAAACATGTTGTTTGTAATGACACGTGATAACACAAACCCCATTGTTCTACCTATTGTTGATTCAATACCTGTGCTGCAGAATACAATATTTGAAATATTATCTCTGTTATGTCAGGTTCATCTTGTTGTGTTAGGAGACACTATTTCTCTTGTGTTTGGATGTGTTTCTTCAATAGCCAGTCTAGTTTATATAATAGTAGTTGAGGCGCACTTTCTTTTATTTGTGCCAATTTTGGAATGCCAGATGGGCTTTCTCGCCTTGCTTGGATATGATGCTATGGAAATACAGGTTCGTCTAACTTTTTAGAGGAATTTCCCTTGGTGCCTTATCCTGAACGTGTTGTTCTTAATAAGTTAAGATGTTTAGAGTTGATGCCATTAGTATTGGTGCTACTTTGCGGAAGGTTTTTCTATTTGTTGGAGATGAAGAACACTTGTATATTACTCCGTCCCAAAATACAAGCATAAATGAGTCAAAGAAAGTTGATGTATTTGGTATAAATTTTGAACTAAATACATCAACCTTCGTAGACCAATATTTGCTTATATCCCAAACTGCTTATAGTGTTGTCATGCTTTCTAATTATAACTTGTGGTATGTTCAAGATAATATGCATTCTACCTTAGACTTTCTTGTTGATTGCGTTTAACTTCAATTTCAGAAAAAAAAAATAGATTAGATTGTTAAAAATATTGAAGTGTTATTTGAATGGAGGTTTCTCTTGTCTTTTGAGGTATTGGCTAAGCACTTTCACCATCTCTTGTCCCTCTTTCTGTCACACTCAATACTTCAGTCAGGATATGACTGAGGAAAGTATTTGGCCCATATTTGGTCATGCTTTCCAAAAGAATGGCAACTGGCAAGTATCAAAACTTGTGATATTTGAATCATTTAATTCTACAAGGATCCTGTTGTAATTTGGTAAACTGGGGGTCCTTCAAAATTATGGCTCCTTTTTATAGTTGGCGTTGGTTCTTGGCATTATACTCTTGAAGAGTGGAGAGGAACACTGGAAGATTCATATGCAGTTACCATGTAGAATATAAGCAAATTAATGATGGATCAAACAATCAAGAACTTAGAGTTCCCAAAGCAACAACTCTATGTTCCGAAGTATTTGATATGGATAAACTTGAAGTTTTTGCATGTGAAGAAGTTTTCCTTTCTACTTATTGTTTCACTTATTTCAACATTCTTGGACATGGAACATATGATTCTATTTATGTTGACAGCCTTTAACCAACAGTAAGTTGCTATTAAAAAAACGACTAGAATTTTGGATTCGTCATAAGCTGGTAGAATTGCTTGACTATGCGACTAGTAATGTTGAGTTTTCCTTTTACTATGAACATATATGCCCAAAGGGGTCCACTTAGCAGTCATTTGTTTGAACCTCAAAGTAACTGTCATTCATCATCACATATTTGGATCACAAGGGTTTCTTCCTAACAAGTTGCAACTGAACTTTTAGAGGCTGTCTTTATCGCAACTTTTTAAGTCTTCATCACAACCTTGAGGACAAGGTTTATTGTAAGTAATGAATCAATATTTGGACTGAATCAGATTTCACCCACTAGAAATAGGTAGGGATGGAAATACGCATGTACCGATTGAGATGTGCTCATGACCTAGGCTATGACATGTCAAAACTAATCTTTTTTACATATGTCAAGCCAAAGTATTTATAAACATTTATCTAGTCCAAAAGATCAAGTTGCATGTCACTTAAAACATCTTTTTAAGTCTATTAATTCAGAGTTACTTAATTAAATATAAATAAATTTATTATTATTTACATTGTGTAAAATAAAAAACTTGCTAATATTTTTTATAATTTATACGTATACGTTAATTTTTGATATATTTAAAGGTACTATTATAAAATAAAATTAAAATAGAATGTCATTATATTTGAAGGTATTATTGCTAATAGGATGTCAATATGATGTTAAACGTTTTAAAATGTGATATTAAATACTAATAAAGAGTTTAAGCTCATTAATATGTTAATTTATTAGTCTATTTATAAAAATCTGGATATACTATTCCAGTGGTGTGGATTTTCATAAAAAAAAAATAATAAAGTACTTTTAAAATAAATTTTCAAAGCATTGTATTTTCTTGAGCCAAGTTGTCCGTAGAGAATATCATTTTTTGCAATGTTAATAAATCACCAAGCATGTCACCAATAAATACCAAATACAAGAAAACTGAATGGTAGGGAAGAAATATATTTATAAATCAAAATTTAGAATTCTTATTCTGGTGTATTCTACGATGGATCATTTTTATAAGCAATCTACCGTGAATTAATATTATAACGATGATTGATGATATTATAAGACATTGACTTTATTGATGTCGACGCAATACAAAGATATATATATAGTCAGAAATGAATATGATCATTAACGTGTACTTATGAAAGACGATGTCTACGGTTGATAAAGTCTTAAACATTTTGTAGTTCTTTGACTTATTTTATCCTTTTGAAATAGATTTTTGTTAGTTTTAAAAGTTGTTACTTCAAGTGTAAGAAACAGAATCATATGAATTGTACGGCTTGTATATTATATGAATTGAATATGTTATTTATACATGGGTTATCCCTATTCATTCTAGCTTCCCTCTGACTAACTAACTAATCATTCAAGTTAGTTATCACAAATAACTAATGTCTTACTTGAATTACAAGTTATCTATCACTTTCCCTTATTATATATAGTATTTTGAAGTTTTGGATGTCACAACTAGTACCTTAGTTGGTGTCGCCTTAGAACAAGTCAGGGCTTCCTGTTCTGGTGAAATGATCCTCTACCGACTATCTTTAATATATGAGAAGATTGATCTCTCTCTGATTGATGAGAAGGAGGTTACTTTGAGGAAATATACTACATCAGAGGGGACTTGTGTGGTGTGTATAAGTCACCCTTATTACTATAGTTATTAGTAGATGATCAAATTAATTTTTTTATTTTTTATTTGTAGAGTCATAGTGCCTTTCTATTAGTGGTTGTACTTATTAGGTTTTGGAATGAAATATCTATGGCGTACCTTGATAGTTGACTTTTTTTAGCAAGTTCATGGACTAATATGTTGGAAAATGTAATCATAATATTGAAAATTATATCTATAAAACAATAGTAATTAAATTTACTACGATAACTAAAATTTTATAATATCCATAACATATTATTGGTGAAAATAGTTTGTTGATATTGTTTTTAACTAACAGTTGTTGTGTTACTACACTTTAAATTTAATTTCACAACTATATATTCTTACAAATTTTTATAATCAATAATATTACCGTTCGAAACATTCCATATCCTATGTATTATATATTTTTTTATGGAAAATTTATTCACATAAATCTTTGAAATATCTATTTCTAATATGAACTTAGATGAATAAATATTATACCCACATCACATGAGTATCAAACATTGTATAAATTCAAATTACAAACGTTAATTCTTTAAAAAAGTTCAATTAAAGAATAAACTAAACAACATATAGAAAACAATAAAATTTGAAGTGGAATTCCTTTCCATCTTCTCTATGTTTATTGATGTGCTTTTTGTTTATAAGTTATGCCAACCTAAAATAATATTTTAGTATTTCAATTTATGTGTCAAATATTTTCTATACCATTTAGCTGCGTCAGTTGGTATACGCTTGAGACTATCATTAAAATCAATATGGTAAAGCCCCCAATTTCCAAAATAGCTTGCTTGAAATTCAAATGTATCAAATGCTGCCCATGCAAAATAACCGCGAACATTTGCACCATCACTATCAATATAAACATATAGAAACATAAAAAATATTAGTTACAAAAGAACACTGTTTTTTCACCAAACACTGTTTCACATCCAACTTATGGTAATGTTTATATGTGTCATCACTTTTAAAATTTGTCATCTATTGATATAAGATACACTACAGGCCAATAATAATAGATAGACTTAATTGCAGTTTTGGTTCTTTTATTAATACTAATTTATGAAATTGGTCATCATATTTTAAAAGTCGTTAATTATGGTCCCTCTTTCATATTTTTGAATTAAAAAGATAACAATTTGATATATTTTAAATGACATAGCATACAATTATGTGATATAGAACCATTTAGATGCTTTAATTATTTATATGTGATTAATATAATTAAAAATATAAAAATTTCTAAAGTTGAAAACTAATTTTATACGATATTTTATTTCAATTTTATATGTGTTAATCATTATACGTCATCGTATCATATGTCACACTATTTAAAATATCTTATATTATCATTTTTTAATTATTAGAATGACTTCAAAACATATACTCTACCAATTTAAAAAATTTTACACCGTTCAATTATATTTCATTATGATGTCATATTGTTATATAACTTTTTAATCTATCTCAACAACTATCCATATAGTGACATATTGAATGATATTATTAAATAATTTTATACTATAAATGCATATTCACTAAACTCTATTTTATTCTAACTTGATATAATTTTCCCCTTTTCTCTTAAAAATGTACTTGGATCAATTTATATAATAAAATATAGTATTCATAATTTGTTTTGAATTTTTTACTAACTCTCTTTTAGTTGAGTAAAAATATTATACATGTTTGTGATAGAAAAACACCATACAAAAGAAATAGATTTTAAAAAAAACATTAAATGATACAAAAATAAAACACACATGCATGTTTAATAGGTGAAAGGAATAAGTTCAATTCTATAAATTATCAATTATGTCATATAATATTTCTTTATTAGCCATGAAATTATACGGATGAGAAAAATGACTTACTCAATTGCTGCTTTGGTAGCGTTTATATGTGCCGCAATATAAGCAATTTGGTGCTCATCTTTCAATGGATTTGGGATTTTGTTAGAAGCAACACTTATATAAATAGAATATCGCAAAGAAAAGAAAATTGATTAATCCTTTTTGTGGCATGAATTATAGATGATAGTTATATTTATGTAAGTGTGATCAAAAGTAACACCAACCATTTTCAGTGATGTATATTTTAGGATTTTTGTACGTTTCTTTAATGTAAAGTAACATATTATATAATCCTTCTGGATAGACATAGTTCCAAGCATATGGATCCTACAAATTATCAACAACGAACAAAAAGTTAAATTATAGTAATTACATTATTCTCCAAACAAATGTTATTCTTTTAAATTATTATAATTATTTTCTCACCTTGTAACCAAGAGGTTTTCCTTCTGCATTGAAAACTATAATTATAAAATAATAATCAAGAATTAGTAATCAATAAATAATAGTAACTTTTCTTGCATATCAAATAAGTACAATTCCATTATTATAGTCGGTGTTGTCAACTTCAATGACCATTTTTTAATAGTTAGGTTTTTGTGTATATTTTAGTATTATTATTATTATTATTATTATTATTAAATTTAGAACTTAGTTTGAGCAAAAACATACCTTCGGATCGAGCCAAAGCATCATAATTGTCACCATTAGACTTGGTTCTATTCGGTTCATATATAGCAAAGTGAGTTTGTGCTTCCTTTTAACATTTTTTTCTCTTTTTTAGTGAATTTGGGTAATCTATTTCCCACTAGCTTTCTCATTATTTTTGGGTAATTCCCATGGAACACTGGATCTAAAATCCTGTATATTGAAATAAATGTATAAAAAAATTGATATGTATATGTATTGACGATTAAAAATGGATATAAAAATTAAAGAAGTAGAACATTACACTATTGATAAAATACAAAAGATATGTGGTTTATAGGATAAGTAAAATGCACTAACCATCCCCAATAGAAATCCATTAATCTTTGAGTAGCAGCCACATCCTCTGGTTTGGAACTATAGGGCACATAACATCCTGACGAAAGAGCGAGTCCTATTTCTCCCCCTTGTATTGCCTAAATCAAGTAATCAATGAAAAGTTAAAACATTTTGTTTGCCCCTTATTTCATAAACTAGTTGATTAATGTTTATAATTGAGATTCTCTTCATTTTCGTCGTTGTTATTATCTTTTTATTAATACACATATATTTTGAGCTATTGTTGTTGTTGTGTATGTAATGCAATATTAATGATGGGTCTTACCTGAAATTTTGTTCTGTATAACTTTGATGTTGTAGCATGGGCAAGGAGAAAATTATGCAGTAAAGTGTATGATAGTGTACATTTTCTAGTAGTTTTGCATTCCTCATCCGTAGAGATATTATCGATGTTTAACATGTATTGAAATATAGATGTGACTTCAACCTCATTGATAGTTGTCCAATATTTTACTCTATCTCCATATGTTTTGAATAGAAGCTCACTATAATCCTTGTAATGTTTTCTGAAATTTAATTTTAACATAAACAATATAATTATGTATTGTGAAATTATGTAATATTTTGTATAGATTAAAATAAGATTAAATCAGTTTATTAAAAATAAAATATCTAAATGGAATTTTATTAAGATAATCTTACACAATGGAGTGATTTAAGAAACCCCCAAACTTATGTTTAAGAGCCAATGGATAGTCAAAGTGAAAGATAATCACAAAAGGTTCAATACCTGAATATATAATTTGACCATGTAAAGCAAAAAACTTAAAGCTAGCTGTTGTAGTATTTTAAACAATTTTCTTACTGAACTCAATTATTACAATGAATATTAGATACTTGAAATTATACCATTTTTGAGTAACTCATTGATTAAATTGTTGTAGAAGTTGATACCTTCTTTGTTTATACCTCCTTCCAAGGTCTCATCTATACAATTGATCATTGAAAATGAAAAGAAATATAATTGGACTAGTATTATTAAATATTTCAAAAAAGAAAGAAAAAATACCATATTATTATTTGTTGTGCATATGAAATAGAGTAATGAATACCGTTGAAAAAAAAAAGAGTTTACTGAATATTTTCCGCCAATGCTAGCTATCATATGCGCCACCTCATCATATCATTTTATAAAACGTACATCAACATTGGACATTGGAACTTGGAAGATATATATGATTGATTTATTATTTGGGTAAACTTTTTAGTTTTCTTTCCATATCCATGAAATATAAAATATAAATTATATTTTTAGTCTTTTAATATTGTTTAAGGCTTTATTTCGATCTTTTATTATTTTTGTGTTCTATTGTAGTCCCTTGAATTGTAAATATTAAATATTTTATTATATTATATATGTTAAACATTTTATTTGACTTTGTTTGATTTATCTTATATATCATCTATGATAATTTGACAAATATCGTGAAAACATTGACTTTTATAATTTTCTAAATTAAAGAGAAATTCTACAAAGAATGTGAAAAAAAAAAATCAACACTAATAAGTAAAAAATTTACTTGGCATCACTCTATTCCAAGAGATAGACATTCTATAAGAATTTACTCCAAGCTTCTTCAAAAGTTGAACATCTTCCTACAAAATCATACAAATTATAACAAATCAAATAATTTCAAAAAATATTTAACACAATATTTTATGTGTATATTTCTTTATTATTAATATATTGTCTATCTTTTTTATGCAATATCTAATGAGAATTAAGTACGAAGATCCATGGACTGTTATTCCCATAAAAAAACTAATGATAATAACATTTTTCAATAAATAATGTATTATGCTTTAATTGTATAAAAAAGAAAATAAATAAATGCATAGTTAACTAAATTCACCTTGTATCGCTTGTAATGTTCAATCTTTTTAGGAAATTTATCGACATCTCCATACACATCTGTTTATGAAAAAAGAAAAAAAAATATTGAGATTAATGCAAATGCTAATGATATATTCTAAGATGGGTAGAAAAATTGAATTGAGATCCTATAATAAATTGAAAAATTGAATTAACCACTACGTATTGTGGTGTTCTGCTTTTAGGTTAAGTACATGGTCACCTTTTGCACTTCTTGTGCTTGGATGCTTATAATTTTAAAAAATATATTTGCCTTTAAAAGAATCATGTTAATTTGTCACTACATCTATAAATTTCTTCTCTAATTTAATCATTACAAGTGTATTACTCGAACCTTTGTGCTGATTAACTATATCATCCCAAATTCCAAGTCCTCTTCCTCCTTCATGACCAGCCCCTTCAATCTAAATTTCCAAAAACCTTGTTAGTAATACATTAGCTATATGATTTTAAGTTAAATAAATACTACCTTTTCTCCAAAATATGAAAGTTCATTAATCAAATTTTATTTTGTTTTCTAAATTTTTTCTTTTAACAATGGACCTTTAAAAAAATTTCGTAAACAATTTTTGTCCATACTTTTAAATCAATTCATATGTAATTACTAATTTTATATTTGTAAAGTCTTATAATAAAAGAGTGACAATAAATTTTTGAAGAGTGATTTATATTTAAAGACAAAAGTAAATATAAATTTTTTTCACCATATACCTGAAGGGTAGAAGTTCCAGTACCAAACAAAAAGTCAGATGGAAATGATGCTCGACTTGAAAAGCTTGAAGAATTTAAAAACTTTAATATAGTGTCGTATGGTTTAGTTGTAGCTTGTTCTCCCATCTATATATTAAAACATTTGATGTTGATTAATTTATAATATATATTGGGGTAATTAAGAAAGACTCAACAATATTGTGTCAATACGGCAAAAACTTTATCGGAGTACCTTTGAAGCAGATAAGTCATATTGAGTGGATCTTAGCTTGTGAAGTAGACCTATATATCAGTAACATTATTATACAACCAATCAAAGAGAAATATTAATTTTAAAGGCATACCTAAAAATGAAGACCAAACTATACATGCTATAAAAATTGTTGTTATTTTGGCTTTGTAAGCATTATTTCAATAGAAGTATCATTTTGTTTTTTCAATGTCTTGTGAATTATTTTGTTCTAATTTTTCCAGAAAGAAGTTATTTTGTTTTCATTTTGTCCACTAAATTTTATATTATCTACACCCCTTTAACGTTATTATATTTCATTACCTATGACAATGATTTCTATATTCGTCCCTTTTTATAAGCACTTATATTTTTTTCACATATATTAAATAAGTAGATAAAAAATTTAATTTGTCTATTTTATGTGTATATTTTCCTAAAATAACATTTGACACATTTTATGGTTTTAGCAATGTATAATTTTGGTTTCTATAGCTAGTTTTCATTTCTTAATTTTTTTAAACATAAAAAAAAAATCTTAAAATTTTGACTGCTTAAATTAAGTCCGTACACTTATTATTCAAACAAATTTGGTCCATATACAAATATTCTAATAAATTTATTCTTGAATCATAGTTTTAGGTAATAAAGGAACATAAAAGATACATTGCTAATTGAAATAATAAGTTAATCTAAACAAAACTTACTATTTTTAGTAAATTTTCATAAAATATTATATTTATTCTCTATTTTTTATTATTATTAAATTCGTTTCTTATAGTAAAAGTAAGAGTCCGCCTTAAATCATTTTTGAGAGATCCATAATAGAAACACAACTATTGATAGATTGTTAAAAAAAAAAAACAAAAGCAAATGTCCAAACCTTGTGCCTGAGTGGGGATGTGGGAAAGCAGAGCAAGCGACCATATTATGAGAATAGTTTTGAAAAATCTCAAAGATGATAGAGTCTCCATTTTCTGCATCCAAAAAGAGAATTTTGGAATTTGATAGATATAAGAAAGCACAATTATTATACTATATATATAGTGGAGAAGTTAAACCTAAGTCTAACTTCCTAAGCTTTTGACAACCTATAAGATAACTATCTATTCTATTTTTAAATAACAAAGCAAAATATTCCAACGAAAATCTATGATTGTATTGTTTTGATTATTCTTTAACTTATATTTTCTATATATAGACTTTCAACTAACTAAATAACGTTGTTAGCTTTTTATTTTTGAATAAATAATAATCTTCTTAGTGTAATGTCATGTTGAAAATACAAATATATATATATATATATATATATATATATATATATTTAACTTTTTTATTTATCTCGTCCTCATTTTAAACACTTCATTTGAATTGTGCACATTTTTAAGAAAAATGATTAATTAGTTGTATTGATTGTAATAGTAAAATAATTTATTTATTAAAATATTTTTATTAATAGTAATAGTTAATATATAATTAAATGAGTTGAAACGTAATAAATAAAGTCGGAAATATGATTACATTCATATTTTAAATGATCAAGAATCAAAATAGATTGAGATTGAAAAAATGAAAATGGGTTAATTAGTTAGATATTTCAAACATAAAGTAAGAAGAATGAGGTTTCAATAATAGTAATTATCAAAACCAATTAGTATATTGGTTAAGGTACTATACTATTACTAACGAGTATAAGCACAATGTTGGTGCACTATATAGTATATAGCTTTCTATTTGAAAATTGGGAGTTTAAGTTACGCGTACATTGAATATTCTTACACTTTTCAAACTAGAAAACGCTTAATCTCAATTGAGTCTCCAAAATAACCCCCTTCAAACCATCTACATCCAAAATATAAAGCCCTTTTTTTGTTAAAATATTATCCCTTGTCTTTGTTTATGTTTTGGATGGGAACAAATTACAATAATCCAGCCTCTCTTGTAGATCAATCGACATTTTTCGCAAATTTTACGAAGAGACTGCTAAGTTCATATTTATGACTCCTTAGCTGAATGTTGAATCTATCTATTTATTGAAGAAAATAGAATTTTTCTTATTAACTTACATTAACTTATAATTGTACCCCTAAAAAAACATATTGAAGGTCTAATTAAATTAATTGACTTATACTTCCACTTTTTACTTTTCCAGTTGTAGACATAAGGATGCTGAATATTTTTGAAACATACCCTAGAATCTTATTTTCATTCTATTTGTCTTAAGGTGTAATATACCATTAGAAGTGATTCAGTAATCAAATCTTCATGATTTTTTATTTATTTATTTGTATTTTAGTTAAATCCTCTCTTACTAATGCATCAAGAGTAATATTAGATATTCATTTTTTCTTTACTACATTCACAAGAATATATATAAGTTTTTAATATAATTTGATATAAGAAAAATGATCATTATCATATATAACATAAAACTTCTCTGCCGATTCTTTCTAATCGAGCTTCTCGATATGTCATTATACCCCTCGAAGTAGAAAGGATTACATTTCCTCCTAAAATTCTACGAATTTTTTTATAGTTAGAATATATTTGTAGACTAGGTATACTGATCCTTTTAAAATTTAAAAAAAAAAATTATATGATCCTTTTTTGTTTCTCCGCAAAGTTCAAACTAAAAAGTATTTGTTGTTTTCCCAATATTTTCTGACGTTTTCAACAAAACCCTCTTGTAAAAGTATTTTTACAATGTTTTCGGTAATATTAGTAAGTGGTATTTAAATTGTTTTTTTCTAGTCATGTCAGCATTGTATACAGTGACACCGTAAATCCAAAAATGACATATATAATATTTATACTAGATTTTTTGAGTAAAAATCATAGGGGATAAGGAAAAATTGTTTACAAGAAAATACAAATTTTTGGTAACTAATTTAGGATATCACATTTGTCAAAGTAAACATGGAACAATTCAAACTTTATTACTCAATTAAAATAATCTAATCTCAATCAATTTGATTTAACCATAAATTCTTATTTTAATTTCAAACACTTACTAGTACTAAGGTTTTAATATAAAAAAGTCATTTGTAATTACATAACTAAAATATAAATTACAACTCTAAATTCCCAGTATCGCCTATCAGAGCGGAGTTTATCTCAAATTTGAACTTCAAGACTCATTAACATGTAATAACTGCGATTTTGCAAATGCATGGCCAAGTCAGTCAAACACAAACAACGAAGGAGGTGAATTTTGAAATCATGTTAATAGTATAATATAACTAAGAAGAACACAAACAATCATAAATCATTGTATCATAACAAAAACATTCTTCAAGGAAAAACATCACATTATAAAGTTAAAACCACTCAAGTAAAATCAATGCATTTCACTATAACATCAAATCATCTAAGAGAAATTATTATTACACACGATACCTATTAATCACAACAAAACAATGACAAGAAAATGCAATGCAATGCATGAGTTTATATTCTACTTCACAATATGGTACCATTCTAACTCTAAAGTAATTGGTTATGAGGTTTGATACTATGCCACAATCTTGGTAGACAGACAATTCAAATTGGCCCTATCCTCATAGGTCCCCTTAACTCAACCTTTGACACATATACGTGATAATGGAGGTAAACGTGTGTTGCATGGTAGCTCCCGACATTTGGACTGCTACCTCCAAGTCACCTAATAATTCCCCACCCAAATACCTCCAAGGAATAACAATCTTGTCTTAAGGCTCAACAGTAGACCACCACAATTAGCCTCATTCAGTTGTACTTCCCCGAAATCACTAGGCTCTTCATTCCCTACCTATATGATGACAAAAATAACCTTCACTTCATAAATTCTCAATTTTTTTCTCCCCTCATTATCTTAGACTACTCCATTAAGAGCATCATCTTTAGGAACCGTCGCTATCTCATCAACCATGGGGTACTTCAATATTCTCATCACAATTTTATAACATCATTAATCATATATAATCATGATCATCATATATACTCATCACAATTTCATATCATCATTATCATCAATCAAACATCATCATTATCATCACATAAACATGTGTTATACAATGTCTCTATCTTTTATTATCACATCACATAAATTCGTCTAATCAAACATATGGACAAAATTTCATTCAACATCACAACAATATCAAATATCAAATATCAAATACCACACAATTATTCAAAATTAAATCAATCAACTTCTTATAAAAATTTGTATTTAACATTTTAATATCACAATTCCAATATTTTTACATGAATTAATTTATATCTCAAATGGCTTCTGTTGTACGTAGCGATCCCCAAATCAATTGTTGGGAAATACAGTTTTTTTGTTCATCTCACATTATATTATATTCATGAATTGAAACGTTCTCTCACCCATTATCTTATTTAGACTCTTTCTTAAACACATAAATCAATGAAAATTTTCAACAGCAACTGTAGATCAACAACATACAGTGAGTGAATCTGAATAAACGATGAGTTCACAAAATCGTTGAGACGGGACTGATAAATTACGCGGAGCGTAAAAATAAATGTTAAATGATTACTAATAATTTTAGGAACAAAATTGGAGTCAAAATGATAAGAAAAAACTGCAGAAAAAGTCTCACCAATTTGTTGGAGTGCCGAAAGTGTCAAACGTCAACTTCGCCGAAAAATACAAATGAGTAGTACTTCTTAAAGATTTTGACAGAGGAATTCTAAAACGATGTCAATTTTTTTAGACGACAAATGTGTTGATAGAAATCGGCCAAAAACTACTCGCCCAAAGAAAGAAACACAACTATTTCTGATTAAATGAAGTTACGATTGATAAAATTGATGCCAAAAATGGATTTGGTGGCCGATTTTGTGTGGGATAGAGGTTGGGATAGTTTCAAAATGGCAAGGAATTGGTGGGGATTAATTTGAGACAAAAAGGGTTTCTTTGCGCATGTTTTCTTGCCGAAGAAGAGGAAGTCTTTAAGTGCATATCGAAGGGCGTAGGTAGCAAATGCACAAGTGCATGAGTAAAATAGGTTGTAAGGCCCAACACTATGGAGTCTAGTTTGTCTGATGCAGGAATAAAGGTGTAATGAGCAATTCGCAAGTGTAGGAAAGAAAAAGTCTAACCAGTAATAGCCCAAATTAATATGCAGAAGTAGAAAATAGGGTGTAAACAATCGTGTGGTACCAAATTCATTTTGTAGTATCACTACGCCAAAAATGACATTTTTATAGCGCGCCTTTTATAGCGCTTATTAAATACAAGCGCTTTAAAAATAACGGAGGATACAACAACACTTTTTTCACAAGCGCTGTTGTAGGGTTATATAGGGTCACTTAGCGCTTGCACATGATGTTTACAAGGCTTTAACATCGCTTTTACAAAAGCGCTGAAAAATGAAGCGCCCTCAAATAACGTTTTACAGCGCTTTTGGAGTGCTTTAAATACAAATGCTTTAAAATATAGCGCTCCCACCTTATGTTACATAGGTTTTAAAGCGCTCTTTTGACAAGCGTTGTAAAAGACTTGCGATTTCACATAATTAAATGACCTATTAGAGCGCTTTTTATACAAGTGCTGTAAAAGACTTGCGCTTTTATATAATTAAAGGACATATTATAGTGCTTACTACACAAGCGCTGTAAAATCATTCACTTTAAATAAAAATCATTTACTTTAAATAAATAAAATCAAATTTAAAACAAATTTACAAACCCTTATTTCCTCTACTCTAGGAACCCTTATTAATTTGTTGTTGTCACTAAAACTAATAAATTGTTACATAATAAATCATGTAAAATCTATTCTTTTTTGAAATTTGTTGATCTATTCTGTTTTGAAATCTAACTTGGACCTTGGTTTCCATTTTCCAATATTAGATATGTGTACTATATATTAATATAATGTTATCAGTAGCTTATTATTTCTGTAACTACATTTATATAGGTCATATAATATGGACCGAAAATGAATATCTGTCAATCGATTGTTGAAAGAGTATGAAAATGGATTGTAGGAGTTTGTAGTGAAGAATACAAAAGATCCAAATAGAGTCGTTTGTCCTTAATTAAAATCTTGTTTTGGAAAACGCGTTAGAGAAGATGAATTGGAAGGGCATTTAGTATGGCATGGAATTAATCAAAGCTATACAAGTTGGATAAGACATGGTGAGAAAAAAAAAGAAAACATTAATTTTGAGAATGATTCGACATATGCTTCAACTGATTTCGACACAGATACATATGAGTCGGACAGAGTTGAAGAGATTGCAAAAGAAGTTGAAGAAGATCTTCGGGATTGTCCTAAGATGTTTGAGAGTTTGTTGAGTGATGTAGAGAAACCATTATATAATGGTTGTACTAAATTCACAAGACTGTCGGCGATATTAAAGTTGTACAACTTAAAAGTGAGTAATGGATGATCTGATAAAAGCATCACAGAATTATTAACACTCTTAAAAGATATGTTGCCAGATGATAATGAACTTCCCAGTCGAACCTACGAGGCTATACGAATTTTGTGCTCTATTGGCATGAGTTACGAAAGGATTTATGCGTGTCCTAACAATTGCATTTTATTTCGAAACGAATATGAATTATTTAAGGCGTGTCCGAAATGCAATGTGTCTCGATATAAGAAGAAAGAATCTACTCCAGCAAAAGTTGTAGGGTATTTTCCTATAATACCAAGATTTAGGCGCATGTATCACAATGAAGAAGATTCAAAACACTTGACATGACATGCAAATGAAAGAATTAAAGATGAAAAGTTTCGACACCTTGCAGATTCTCCATAATTGGCAAAAACTAATCATGAGTATCCTAAATTCTTGATAGAGTCAAGAAATCTACGACGTACACTTTCTACTGATGGAATGAATCCACATGGTCTTCAAAGCATCTCACACAACACGTGGCCTATGATTTTGTTGATTTATAACCTACATCCCTGGTTATGTATGAAGCGTAAGTTTATGATATTATCTCTGTTAATTTCTAGACCCAAAAAACCGGGTAATGATATCGACGTATACTTGACTCCTTTAATTGAAGATTTAAAAAATATGTGCGAGATAGGTGTGAAAGTTTAGGACGAGTATAAGAAAGAATGTTTCAATTTGAGGGCTATGTTGTTCGGCACAATAAATGATTTTCCAACATATGGTAATTTATCAAGATATAGCATTAAAGGTCAATGTGCATGTCCTATATGTGAAGAGAGTAAAAATTGGATGCGGTTGAAACATTGTAAGAAGAATGTATTTTTGGGACATCGTAGATTTTTACCTTATAGTCATCAGTATCGTGGTTGAAGAAATGCATTCAATGGAAAATCAGAGGAAGGTAAAGCTCCTTTAGCACCGACTGGATATCAAATACTTGAAAAAGTACAAGGTTTGACCAATAAATTTGGAAAATCTTTTGCGGGAAAACTGGTGAAAACTGGGTGGAAGAAAAAGTCAATTTTCTTTGAATTGCCATATTAGAAGTCATTGTATATAAGACATTTCTATGATGTGATGCATATTGAAGAAAATGCATTTGATAGTGTTATTGGTATGTTACTCAATGTTCTAGGAAAGTCTAATGATGGCATCAATGCAAGATTGGACTTGGTCGATATAGGAATAAGAAATGAATTGGGTCACGTAAGAAAGGAAATCGCACATATCTACCTCCAGCCGCTCATACTCTACCTAGAAAGGAAAAAATTGTTTTATGTAAATTTCTACACGAAGTTAAAGTTCCCTCAATTTTTGATATAATGGTTCACCTTACTGTTCATCTTATTAAGGAGACACACTTTGTGGGCCAGCTTATATGAGATGGATGTATATGATAGAATGATATATGAAAATATTAAAAGGGTACGTAAAAAGTAGAAGTCGACCAGAAGGTTGTATTGTTGAACGGTACATTGTCGAAGAAGATGCTGAATTTTGTACTGAATATTTGTCCAATGTTGAATCTATAGGGATTCCCAAGTCTCGTCATTCAGAAAGAATATCAGGAGAAGAGATAATTGGAAAGAGAATAATGACTATATCAAGGACAGAATGGGAGCAGACACAATTGTATGTTTTGCATAATGATGATGAGGTTCAACCGTATGTTACAAAACACATGAATCAATTATCTAGTTTGAACATGAATAGCAATCAAAATTGGATAACTCGAGAGCATAATCGAAGTTTTATAATATGGTTAAATAATCACATAAAGTCAAAGTTTGATATAGACCCTAGATCAATTTCATAAAGATTGAGGTGACTAACAAATCGTCCAAGTTTATATGTCTTTTCTTACACCAGTTATGTAATTAACGGCTACACCTTTTATACAAAAGAACAAGATAATCAAACCTCTATGCAAAATAGCGGAGTCACTCTCATAGCTGAAGCAATACATGTCTCAAGTGCAGAAGACAAAAACCCAATATATGCAAATCTATCATATTTTGGGGTTATCGAGCGCATATGGGAGTTAGACAACACAATGTTTCGTGTTCCCATATTTGGTTGCAAGTGGGTCGATAATAATGGCTTTCGGATTGATGAGTCGGGGTTCTTGCTTGTCGATTTTAAAAGGGTGAGATACAAAGATGAGCCTTTTATTTTAGCGTCGCAAGCTCAACAAGTGTTTTATGTCACTGATCCTGCTGATGATAAATGGTTTGTTGTCCTATCGACTAATAAAATAAGTGATGATAACAATAATGATGAAGATGTTGGTAATGATCTTTTATTTGCAACTTCACAACCACATGAAATCGATAATGGTTTATATCTTATAGATGATCATGATGAGGGAATTTGGATTAATCCATCGTTTCATATCGTTAATGGACAAAAAAATGTGAATCCCACCAGGAAAAGAAGAAGGGCATTTTAATGTGTTTAGTTGTTTTATATAAGCCATATAATCTGAATTGAGTTCATATAATTTAATTGTTTGATCTGCCAGAATTGAGAATTTTAGTATTTAGCTTGAACTATATTTGTATTAAGTTCATGTAATTTAAGTGTACGTTTGAATTATATTTGAAAAAGCTATGTTTGAGTACTGGGAATTTATCTTGAACTTGAATTGATCATCCTAATATGAGCTGATCATGTAATTTAATTAGCATTGATATATATATCCAAAAAAAAATCCAAATATAGGTATCCCAATATGTAGTTAATTAATTATTTGGAAGAAAAAAAAATCCAAATATAGATATTTTACTTGAACTGAATATAAACATGTAATTTTACAGCGCTTTTGTACATAAGCACTATAAAAGCCTTTAAAAAAAAATTAAGGATGTCACAAAGCTTTGTTTTATACCAAGTTAAAAGGATCTTTTAAAGCGCTTGTTGCCAAAGCGCTATAAAACACTTTTAAAAATAAAATAAAAGAGGTATTTTACAGCGTTTTGGCAATAAGCGTTGTATAAGGCATTTAAAAAAACAGCCCTATTACATAAGAAAACTTTGAGGTCTTTTAAGGTGCTTGTTGCCAAAGTGCTGTAAAAGACTTTTAAAAATAAAATAAGGAGGTCTTTTACGGCGCTTTGGCAATAAACACTGTAAACGGCTTCTAAAAAATAAAATAATGAGGTCTTTTATAGCATTTGTGAACAAGCACTGTAAAAGGCTTTTAAAAAAGTGTTGTAATAGGGTTTTAAAAAAATAATATAATGAGGTTTTTTACAACGCTCTTTCGAAAAAACGCTGTAATAGGATTTTATATGTAAGTGAAAACTACTTGAGTTTCCTCTTCATTATGAAAACTTCACTCTAGTGTCCTCCTCCTCTTCATTGTTTTTCTTATTGCGAACCCAACGAACCATATTGCCACTATCCCTACGAGCCATCTCCATTGCTAACCATCTCTATATGTGTTATCATTTCTACGAACCATCTTTTCTCATTGTTCTTCTTATTGCGAACCATACTCTGTCCTACGAACCGTTCGTATTTCTGCGCATTCTCGATGTTCGTTCTCCTACGAATCCTATGTATTTCTTCTCATTATTCAGGTATATGATATATTAATTTTTTGTTGTCACTAAAATGCATGTTGAACTTATACTGTTACGTACTTAGACTACTGCATGTTGAACTTGTTGAAGTTATACTGAACTACATGTTGAACTTGTTGTAGATAAATGGATACCAACAAGGATTTAGATCGTCAAAATGAGGAAGTTGTCAACACTAAGATTTATGAAAATGAAGTCAAACATGGTGTGACCATCATGCAAAATATCATAAAAGCAAGGAGTAGTGGCATAAAATTTGAGGTATACTATACTTTGTTTGCTGTTTATTTTTTATCTTTTTTGAAAGCATGTACTTACTATATGAATTTATTAGGTTGGATGGAATGAGAGTGGTCAGCCAATTGACCCAATAGTTCCATGTTTGTACTCTCCTCTTATATAAGGAGTGCACCATTAAACCATGAGACAACCAAGAGTAAAGAAAAAATTGATATTTTAAGTTATACATATTGTTTTGAGATGAAACTTGTATCATTTATAAGTTATAAATAATGTATATAATTCTTATTTATACCAGGTAGATAAATAGAATTGTTGTAAATGTTATTTTATTGATTAAAGTTGGTTAGTTAGTTATGTTCAACACTTTGAAATCTCACCCTTAAGGAACTATCTACAACTTTACTACTGAAGTCCCACATTAAAAAGTATACTCTCTTACACTCTCCTCTTGTCCCATATAAGGAGCACATCATCAACACACAAAACAATCAACAGTGTAACGAAAAAATTGTGTCCAGTTTAATTTATACGGGCTTTAGTTAACTTTTCTTTTGGTTCATTTGATTTGAGCTATCGAGTTCAATCGAGTTGCTTATGAACTTGACTCGCATCAAGTTCAAATTGAAAAAGAGTTCATCACAAATCTGAGTCGAGTTTCAAGTTGAACCAAATTTTATAAAGTTGAACCAAACTCAAGTTCGTCTCTTTACCAAACTCTAGTTACAACTTTAAAGAAGAAAAAAAAAACATAATCTAAAACAAAATATCTTAATAATAGCTAAAAATGAAACGCTATTTTTTTTGTAGATTTAAAAAAAAATTATATAGTGGAGAGAAAAAATGGCAGGGATAGTTTTCAAACAAAAATACCCAAAAATAAATTTAAATATTTTAATTAGGGTTGTGCATGGTTGAATATTTTTAAAATCCAAATAATATCCATTTATAAGTCATGATATGGATTGTGATTTGCAATCAAATCTTTTTCTTTTTTTGTTTAAAATCGGTTACAAAACTGGTGGGAATTCTAATTAAGATTGAATAACGAGTTATTATTTTAAATTATTTTTTTTTATGGATTTTAGTTAATTTTTATTAACATTTTAACTTAGAGTTGAAGGAACACATTTGTTCATTTTATCTTTTAGTTTTGGTTTTATTTAATTTGAACTATCGAGTTGAATTAAGTCGCTTATGTACTTGACTCGAGTCAAGTTTGAATTGAAAAAGAGTTTGTCATGAACTCGAGTCGAGTTTCAAGTTAAACCAATTTTATCAAGTCGAATTGATCCCAAGTTCCAACTCTAGTTACAACTAATAGAGGTAGTTTTTAAATAAAAATACCCTTACACAATTTTTAATATTCCAATTAGGGTTATGTATGGTTGAGTATTTTTAAAATCCAAACGATATCTATTTATAAGTTGCTATTTAAATTATGATTTATAACCATTTTTCGTTTTAAATCAATTACTAATTGGTGGTAAGCCTAGTTACAGTTAAACAATCGGTTTTGATTTTAGATCATGTTTTTTAAGATATTTTAAACTAGTTAAGATTTATTATTTTATTTATTTTAAAAGTTAAACACATTTTCTTTAATTAATAGACATGTGCCTTTAGGGTAAATATATTTATACTAATAGTTAAATGAGTCATTAAGTGTATTATTATTGTGTAGTGAAAATTACAATCATGTAGTGTGATCTCTAAACCAATTATTGTTATTAACTAGCACCGAAAAATGAACTATTAATTCCCTTTTTTTTTTCTTTCTCTTTTCATGCATTCAAAACAAATATCATAAATTGAGACCAATACAATTCAAAATTATTAGTTTTGAAATGAATATTTAAATGAAATGGATTTTGAAATTCAATTTCTATGTTTAATGCATATACTTATCAATACATGACAAATTAGAGAAAAAGAAGTTATTCATAAATCAAAGTTGAAGTTTTAATATTTTTTTTCACTAAGATGGCAAAAGAACTTCATTTTTCCTTGAGCAACTTTGCAATTTAAAATTCAGAAGTTCATGAATATCGATGAATCTGAATAATAAATAGTTAAAAAAAAAGTAATCGTCATCTCTCCAATTGAGAGATGGAAGCTATTGATGTCATGATGTCACCTCTCTACGAATGCAGAAATGATCCTTTTGTCGATCATTTCATAGTTGCATTTTAGCAAAGAATACAAAGTCGAGCTTTTAACTAGTTGTTCAAACTCTTCGTGTTCAATAATAGCTTCTTTTAATTTTTTACCATTGCTAAACACCCTTAATTATCCGCAATCTTGAAATTAATTAAGTGAAAAAATATAAGTTAAAAAAGTATCATTTAACTTAACTTGAATGATAAAATTACCACGCCATCCCAAAGTAAAGTCGCCACATGATCACCGAATGTCCTAAGAACAGAAGTATGAACCAGACCACTAGGATATCCATCATCATGTGGAGTTTCATCTATGTCAATTTGTTGGGCTTTAGGTTGGGTTTCGTGTTAGGCTTCATGTTGCTACAATACTCGTCATCGTTGTGTCTATGTAGAAGCAGTTGGCCTAACACGATGACCTTCTGCATTAGAAGTTCCCTCCTTAAGTATAACATGACCCTATCTATTAGTAAACATAGGGCACACCATATCTACAAAATAAAAATCATAATAATAATCAAAACAATAAGCCTACGATAATTCAATTCATGTATGTGAACTCAATGTCAAACTCTTACGTGAACTCTATTCACGTACGTAAACTCATTTTAAAGTATACATGAAATGAGTTCACGAACCATGTACGTGAAATGAGTTCACGAACCATGTACGTGAAATGAGTTCACGAACCATGTACGTGAAATCAGTTCACCAACCAGGTACGTGAACTCAGTTCACGTAGATGATATCATTACATATTACGTCAACTGAGATCACGTAAACACTGCGTGAACTCATTTCACGTACATGGTTCGTGAACTGAGTTCACATACGTTAGGGGGTGTTTGAAAATTGAATCACTTACGTGAACTGAGTTCACGTACGTTACTGCATTTTTGAAAATGAGTTTGCGTACGTGAACTCGGTTCACGTACGTTTTTGGGTTTAAGACAGCGAAGGTTTTCATCATTCTCAAAAATAAAAACTTTTTTTTCTTCAGTTTTCAATCATTGCATTCATAAACAAAAACAACAAAACAGTAAAACAGAAACAAAACAACAAAAACAAAGATTGATGCTTACTTGATTCACAATAGTGATAATCACTTGATGAAGTTGATTGATGAAGATGGTTAATGATGATGATCATTAATGTTGAAGAAGATGGGTTAGGTTAATGAAGAGGAATAAGGAGGAGGGGGAGGAGAAGAAGGAGGAGAAGGAGAAGAAGGAGAAGAAGAAAAAGAAGAAGATCGGTTAGGTTAATGAAGAGGAAGAAGGGAAGGGTAATTTGAGAAATTTGATTTTTTTTTTAAACATTTGAGGGGTGTGGGTAGTAAATTAGGGGTGTTGATATCAAATTTATATTAAGAAAGGACTATGCATAATGTCTCATTTTTATCTCTAAAACAATAAGGGATATCGAAGTCTATTTTACACTATGTAACATATCCTTAATCTTTCTTTGAACAACTTGCATTGACTATCATTGTCAGGTCCACGTCAACTATTTCCGCAACAAAATTCTTCAAAATCCGCCTCAACCATTTCTACTTTGATTTCTGCTTTCTCACACTCTTCAATCCGCGTTCAAATTATGTTTGGTACTTTCAGATCCAATTACTTCGCTTTTCAACTCTTTATATTTTTTATTTATTTTGATTTCGAATTTTAAGTTAAAATTGTGGATCCATTCTATTTTACTATTGTTGATTTTGAGCTATAACATTATCACTATTGCTACCAACACCCCCCAAATTATGTTTTCCTTTATTTCAATCTTCTTCCTCTTCTTTCTATATTCAACACCTTGTTCATCTTTTTCATATTCATCATTAATCACCATCCACCATCTTCATCAATTATCATATTCTTCGACCATATTCATCAATTGTCATCAACCAAATTCATAAAGTTACCATCACTGTTGTGAATCAAGAAAGTAATAATTAACCTTTGTTTTTGTTGTGTATGTTTGTGTTTTGTTGTTTTATTTTATCTATTTATGAATGTTATCCCTGGAAATTGAAGAAAAAGAAGTTTCTATTTTTGAGAATGAACAAAACTTGTTGCCCTAAACCCAAAAACATACGTGAACTGAGTTCACGTACACAAACTCATTTTCAAAAACCCAGAAATGTACGTGAATTGAGTTCACCTACGTGAATCAGTTTTCAAAACCCAATAACGTATGTGAATTGATTTCATGTACTACTTAAGTGATCTGAGTTTACGTATTGTTTACATGATATGAGTTCGTGTAATATGTAATAATAGCACGTATGTGAATTGAGTTCACGTAGATGTATGAAAACTCAGTTCGCGTACGAGCTCGTGAACTTAGCTTACGTAAGTGTTTGACATTGACTTCACGTACACGAACTAAGTTCATGTAGGCTTATTGTTATATTTTTTATGATTTTTGTTTTATAGATATGGTGCACACTATGTTTACTAATAGAGAGGGTTGTGTTATACTTAACGAGTGCACTTCTAATGCGGAGGGTCATCGTGTTAGGCCAACTACTTCTGCAAGGGCACAACGACAACGAATACAACAGCAATAAGAAGAATCCCAACCCAAAGTCCAACCTAAAAGCCCAACCAGCTGATATAGATGAACCTCCATAGGATGGTGGATATCATGGTGGTCCGATTGATAGTTCTATCCTTGAACATTCGGCGATCATGTAGTGACTCGACTCTGGGATGGCGTGATAATTTTCTCATTCAAAATGATAGTTATTAACAAATGCAATAACTATCATATGATGATTTAAAATAGTTGTTGGTGGTGGACGTCTAAGTGGAAAAAATGTTTGTGATTGGTTAAGTGATAATGCGACGAAAACCAAGTTAAATTTCAAAGCAATCACATATCCCATTTCTAAAAGTGTCATCCAATTATCCAAAGTTGCAACCTCTTCAAAATATACATTGTATATAAGTTTTTGAACAAAAATTTGTCCACCGTATGTTATCTCGTAATGAGACATGAATTCTTGAAGCTTTAACACACACTCTTGATGAATGAATGCCCAAAAGTTCTCACCCATTCCAAGGAAAGCTACAATTTCACGATATCCATAATTATCATCCTTGCCACGTCAATAATGTCATATATGAATTTGTGAATTTCAACCGACAACCAATCCTTGAAGATAAAAATTCTCGGTTGTTGAACTTTGTTGGCTGATGGTCGAGGTGTGAACATTTTGACTGATGATCGAGTTTGTTGTGCTTTATTAGATGTTACAATACTACATGCATTTGTGCCACTGCATCAAACACTTGGTTGATTTATCTATTTTTGATACCTTACTTTTGCATTTTTTTAGGTGCACCCTTTGTTTTAAACTTGTCAACAGGTGGACACATCGACATAGTTGATGGATACGCGATCTCGCGTAATTTACCTTTAAGTGCAATTTCTCCAGGTACATCAAGTTCATCAAACTTTTTCACTATCACTTCTATTTCATGTTTCATAGATAATTTTGAAGGTTTACCTGATCCATCATCATGAAAAGTTAATTTAGTCCATCAAACATGAATAACGTCTAACGGAATAGAACAGGTGATCATACTATACTTGGCTATCTCACATGCAAGAGGTAGACCATGTGTTCTCCTAACTGTGCAACAACAGTCAGATTTATCTATACCTATATACTTCACACAATCAAACTCTGTCGCAATGTGATCTATTTTATTTTTTGACACAATAGCACGCAAATTGGCGTACAATTTCTTACTAAGTCGATGGACCTTTTGAGTTATGCTCTTTTCAAATGATGCTATTATCTCACTGTGTTGTAATACAATCGTGTTATTGATGGTTTCCCAAATACTGCATATATCATCAATGCTATCTTGTAATATTCATTTCAAAATCCAGTGTGCTGACTCAACTCTTTGTGTTGTAGTGTATCTAAAATGCATAACTCTATTTGTCCATGGCTCAACAAATCTTTTCTTGTGAGGAATTAACCACTGGTACAAATCATTAAAGATAGAAGAACTACTACAAATTCCTTCAAAATTAGCCAAATTCATGTAGTACTAAGCCTCATTATAACTGTAAAAAATAGGCTCATTTATTTGCACCTGCTTCTTTTTTGGAAAAATAGTTATCTTGCAATTTGCTTTGACATTTTTGCATACATGAGACAAGCATAATAAATTGACTGCTTTTGGAAAAACATATTCAACTGCATTCATCAAAGCAAGATCTCTATCAATAACAATTACTTCAACTTCACCACCTGTAATCTGTCCTTTCAACATTTGTAGTGCCCATGTAAAATTATCAACACGCTCAGACTGTAGATACATAAATTGCACACAAAATGTTATTTCAGTAGATGTAACACCAATAATTTCAAGTAATGGCATTCGATACCTACATGTCTTCTATGTGCTATCCAAAATCAATATTGTGTGAAAATTATTTACAAGTGATAGCGTCTGGATGAGTCCAAAAGATACCCCTCAACTCATCTAAACTCTCTGATGGTAATTATGACCTCAGTTTTATGAAAATATATGCAAAAAGATTTCTATTCTAACAATATGCGCAGCAGTTTCATAAATTGTAAATTTAAAAAATTGTAAATTTACAAAACACAAGATTACGGAAGGTCCCTAATAATCAATTCTAATGAATGTCAAACAATATCAGTTATTGATTATATGGAGAAATGCATCAAAAACAATTAGTATTCAAGATATTGATTTTCATACAACCATGTCAAGACAATTAGTCATGCAAAGATATTTATCACATAATCTTTATCATGCATTCAATCAATATCAAGAACACAATAATTGCAGAAATATAAATGAGATAAGGGAAAGAAAAGTGTACGCAGATATTTATACTGGTTCAGCCGCCTTGTGACGGCTTACATCCAGTCCTAAGATCAAACCCGATCTTAGCCTTTCCAATAGAACTTCTTAGAATCAGTTTATAGATTTTACACAGCGCCTCGCCTCAATCTTAAACTATTCTCCCTGTTCTATCTTTCCTTCCCTGAATTCCCGAGTTTAAATCCCATAAACTCTACCAAGAATACAGTCAAGTGTCTTCTTGTTGACAACCCTCAACCTCAAAGATCACCACCAGTTGTAACCGGATTTTCTCAAAGTAGTTTGGTTACAGAATTTGAATTACAGAAATTGAAATAGATCAAATATACAAAGTTCTTGATCTTCATTCTTCTCAAAGCTATCTTTCTCAATTGTCTTTTTCAATCCTTGTTGATCACCAATGTAGATAGTTCAAGGCTGAAAAAGATATTCAAAGTAATATCAGTTGAGAAAGGATTAGTAGTATATTGTGTATGTTGTGAAGGTGTATTATCAAAAATGTTATTCACAAGTTATGAGAAGAATAGAGTGAATGCAGTTTATATAGTTTCAGGAAAAACAACACATGAATCGATTTGGCCAATCGATTCCTTAAAGTTATAAAGCACACTAATCGACTTGTCCAATCGATTTCGCGAATCTTGTTTTTCTTGAATCTTGAAACTGCATATACTAATCGATTTACCTAATCGATTAGTTTACCTGAGTTCTTCAGACTTGGATGGATGTTCATATTTGAATCGATGTGCATAATCGACTTGTGATGTTTTGTTCCAACAACGAGATCAAAACAATCGATGTACTCAATCGATTCAACCATGTACATTGTCCTTAATCAATCTCTGTTTCTAAAAACTTTTGTACCAATCGATTTGGTCATTCGATTTCACTAGTTCCAGAGACACAGTGATTTTCATCAATCGATTTGCCCAACCGATTTGACAAGTTACAGAGTTGATTTAAAAACTACATAATCGATGTGTCTAATCGACTATGGATTTAAGTCTGAAGCACATTACATTGTTTGGTTCATTCAATCGATTTACCAGGTCGATTGATGCCAAACTTATTTCAAAAGAAGTATGTTAGTGGATTGTGCTAATCGATTGCGTATGTCCCAAACCAAATTCATTTTGAAGTTAATTTGGGTAAATCGATTTGTCCAATCGATTTGCTCATTATTGGTTTGGCTCTGTGACATTCAAAATCGATTATGCCAATCAATATAGACAATCAAAAATATAGATGTGATTGGCTCAATCGATTTGCCAAATCGATTAGATCGCAAGGCAGGCTACTGACTTGCACATTTTAATTTCAGTAAATGTACCAATCGATTTGTCTAATCGATGTAAGCAATCAGTTCAGTCCTGGTGAATTAACCAATCGATTTGCCTAATAGATTTAAGGCTAACTGGCTCTCTGACTTGCACAATTCATTTTCTAGTAAATGTACCAATCGATTTGCCTAATCGATTGCTATCATACTTGATTTTCAGAGAATGTGCAAATCGATGTTGCCAATCAATTGCTTAATCCCAGACTGCATAATTTCATTCAACCCTGTTACAGAATCGACTTTACTAATCGATTTTCTTGTGAATCCTCAAGCTTTTGTTGATTTCTTAAGTTCCAAGCAATTGTCTTAAGTTTGTAGGGTTGAGTTGTTGTTCCTGAAATTTTTCTCAGTTTACAATGTCAGATTTATTTAATGATGTATGTTTGTCAATAATATCAAAAACGAACACATGTCTAACACCCTCTACCTTCCTATATCGATAAATGTATTTGTCGCGTTCCATCAATGTCAAAAGATGTTGTATTTATGTTCTATTACCTCTAAGTGATGAACAATATGCTTGACGTGCATTATAAATTTATTTTATTGTCGTCAAACTTGTAACATTATGATCCTTTATTGTCATAAATATGTTTGTCGGTTAGATCATATTTTTTGTCATAACACCAAGTACAATTTTCTCTTCCTGAGACAATCGGCCTAAAAAAGCATGACCAATTAGTTTTTTGGCCAATTTGTGGTTATGAACACCACATATTACATGCAGAAACCATCCCTCACCAACATTTGATGGTGTACCTCTCAATCTAAATGGACTCTTCCAAGTACTCCAAGCACTCCTCGTAGGTTTAGGATTCTTCCAAGATCTATATTTCACAACCAAGAATTAATTTTGTCTTTGTTCTTGGTCGTGGTGTTGCAATTTTGGATCTAAAAATAACAACGAAAATTCTATTTTCCCTTACAACATTTCTAACCCATTTTAATAAATCATCTCGCGTATCAAACATCATGTTGGTGCTAAACACATCAGTCAAATCAACCATAACAGCTTCACCTATGTTTGTCATATTGTCATTCATTGCATCAAAATAATCATACATTTCATCGAAATCACGTTCCAAACTATCATCCATATCCTCAAAATCAGGTTACAAACCTTCATATATTTCATCACTGTTGTCTCCCCCTTGGTCCATTTATCTGCATTCAGAACAAAGGAAAACAAATTTTTTAATATTTTGCTTAACATATACATGAACTCAATTTCACGTACGTTAACATAAACTAAGTTCACATAATGTTACGTAAACTGACATCTAGTAAACCTACGTGAACTCAATTCACGTATTCATACATTAAATGAAGTTCACGTAAATGACTCAATTTTCAAACTTCATTGATTACACAATCTTAATTCACGTACGTTTACGTACATTAATATTGCGTACATATTGAGCAGTTGAATTTTTAAACTCTATTGATTACACAATCTTAAACAACGTAAGTGTACGTGAATTAAGATTGCATATTTTATGAAATTTTTATTTTTTTTAAAATATACGTGATTTCAGTTTACGTAACACGAGAACGTACGTGAACTAAGTTCACGTAACATCCCCAAATTTTAAAAAAAAAAATCGAACTCAAAAATAGACTAAGAAACATACCTTTTTATGTAGCTTTAACCATAATGTAATGAGGAAACTGATGTGTTGGAGGTTATGAGTGAGTGATGTGAGTTTTAAATGATTATGAGTTAGGGTTGGTGACGTATGGTGATTTTTTGATATGTGAGTTATGAGATGTGATGAATGTTGATGAATGTGAATTATGAGTTAGTAAAATTGTAAAAAAATTTATAAATATCAAAGGACATTTTGGGTATTTTCATTTTTTAGAAATTTGAGGGGTCTGGGTAGCAATTTGAGGGGTGTTGGTAGCAATATTGTAACATTATTTGTTGTTTTGATTCTGTTTTAGGGTACTCCTTTTATTGTGAGATCATAGATTCATCCTTCATATGTTGAATTGAATTTTCTTTTTCTTATAGGTTCGTGAATTGGAAAATAGGAAGTGGAACTTTTGAAGTAAGGGAGAACGTGATTAGGAGAATGTGGGGTACACTCATAACCAGTGATGAGTTACTTCCTTTATTTTAATGTGATGCTTTCAAAGCTGCGTACAAGGATTTGGTGAGTGGTTTTCTTGGCGTAAATCACCATTTTGTCCCTGAAAGTATAGGAAGCTGTTACTTTTGTCTCTTATTAAGCCAAAATTCAAAATTAGTCATTGAATCATCGCAACGACAGTTACTTTAATCCCTTACATTATAATGATCAAAGACTATGTTGATAGTAAGTAATAATAGACTTTTATGTTAGTAAGTTGTATCTTTTAGGGATTATTTTGATTATTAGAAGACAAATATTAGTTTTTGGTTGAGTTAGAGATTAAAGTAATGGTGATATATATTTTCAATGACTAAAATGGTAGTTTATCGTGTATCCAATGATATAATCAATCCATCCTTGCTGTTAATTTTTATTTCTTTAATCATTTGTTTTTTCATTAGTTGCGTATTGCAATGTATGCATATAAAACTTATTGTGCATAGCCACACAATTTTTTTTTTATTCTTCATACTTTTGCCTACTTTAATTACTTTTTTTTTTATAAATACTATGTCAATGTTTTGTGAATCTTAAAGTCTACTTTAATCTTGATAAATCGTCTGAATTCAACTCGTCTAAAAAAAATTTATAAAAAAAAAAAAGAAAAGGTAGTAAGTATCCTCACAACTATCATTATCTATAATCTATATAAATGAATTTCAAATTGTCGATACATTTGGAGCACATCTATTTAACTATACACAAAGAAAATGCATATTTGTGTCAAATACGTATAGGCACAAATTTTTTTTTTTTATTCTTCATACTTTTTTCTAGTTTAATTACTTTTTTTATAAATACTATATCAATGTTTTGTGAATCTTAAAGTCTACTTCAATGTTTAAAACATAAAATATCAAATTGTTACTTAAAACTAAAATAAAGGACCAACTCGGGAAAAAAATAAGATAAAAGACTAAAACGTTATGTGCCTATGCAAATAGTACGAAGAATAAAAAAAATTATGTGCCTATGCAAATTTTATCCTTATAAATCAGAAAAGGAAGGAATTAAAAAAAATTCACATATAGCAAAATATTGAGACGGATTAAGCTAGAAGCAAACATGCATTCCTTTGTGTATAGTTAAATAGATGTGCTTTAAATGTATTGGACAAATTGGAATTCATTTATATAGATTATAGATAATGATAGTTGTGAGGACACTTACTACCCTTTCTTTTTTTTTTTTTTTTTTTTTTAAAAA
>JBBPBS010000549.1:864903-877185 GCA_037974835.1 Cicer judaicum | reverse complement strand
TTTTTAAAAAAAAAAAAAAAAAAAAAAGAAAGGGTAGTAAGTGTCCTCACAACTATCATTATCTATAATCTATATAAATGAATTCCAATTTGTCCAATACATTTAAAGCACATCTATTTAACTATACACAAAGGAATGCATGTTTGCTTCTAGCTTAATCCGTCTCAATATTTTGCTATATGTGAATTTTTTTTAATTCCTTCCTTTTCTGATTTATAAGGATAAAATTTGCATAGGCACATAATTTTTTTTATTCTTCGTACTATTTGCATAGGCACATAACGTTTTAGTCTTTTATCTTATTTTTTTCCTGAGTTGGTCCTTTATTTTAGTTTTAAGTAACAATTTGATATTTTATGTTTTAAAATTTCAACAATGTTATCCTTTTTTATACAAAAATTCAAAAAAATCATCAAATTTTTCAACCAAAACTCATAAAATTGATAATCATCTTCAATCTAATGCAAATTTTATCAAATTCATAACTCAAATATTCAAATACACTCATATTTTCATTCTTTATTTGATGTTGTTGGAGATGAAAATATGAGTGTATTTGAATATTTGAGTTATGAATTTGATAAAATTTGCATTAAATTGAAGATGATTATCAATTTTATGGGTTTTGGTTGAAAAATTTAATGATTTTTTTGAATTTTTGTGTAAAAAATGATAACATTGTTGAAATTTTAAAACATAAAATATCAAATTGTCACTTAAAACTAAAATAAAGGACCAACTCGGGAAAAAAAAAATAAAAGACTAAAACGTTACCTGAAATTAAGTTAAGAGACCACTGATATAATTTAGCTTAAATACTATGTTAATATTTTATGAATCTTAAAGTCTACTTTAATCCTCTAAATTCAATTCGTCTAAAAAACTTTTTTTTATAAAAAGAAAAATGTAGCAAGTGTGCTCACAATTATCATTAACTATACACATCTATTTAACTATACACAAAGGAAATGCATGTTTGCTTTTAGCTTAATCCGTCTCAATATTTTGCTATATGTAAATTTTTTTTAATTCATTCCTTTTCTAATTTATAAGTGTCAAATATGCATAGACACACAATTTTTTTTTTATTCTTTATACTTTTTTTCTACTTTAATTACTTTTTATTAGAAAATTATTTTTTGTAAATGTATTTTATATTAATTAATTATTTCCTTTTTTCCTTGAATTTGTTTTTTGTTTAAGTTAAATACATTCAATTTAGCCATACTTTCTACATTTTATAGTTCATGTCACTTCCAAATTATCTATTTTTTGTGTTTATCCTTTGGCATTCCCCAGACCTGATCAAATAATAGGAAGACAAAAATAAATTTAAATTTGAGGTCTTTTAAAGTCTATAATAGTATTTTAATAAAATTTCTTAGTTTCTTATGAAAAATGATCTTGTAGATACTTTAGAGTAAAAAAAATTAATTATTAAACTAATATAGTCTTTTGTATAATATTTTCTCAATCAGTGATAATTAAGTTAATTAATTTAATATTTATTGAGATAATATTAGTTTTAAATAAATTTATATTATTCTTATGTTTTAAAATATTAAAATATGATGCTTTTTTATTAAAGACAATTTTTTTGGAGATCTTTTTATTGAATAATTTTTTTGAAGGTTTTTTTATCAAATAAAATTTTTATTTATTTTTAGAGGCTTAAAGTCGTGACTTTAGTGGTCTTATCCTTAGGTTGGTTGAACATTTTGATGTATTAATATTATCATTAACCAATATTACAACTCATATCAAAATACTATGGACAAGTAAATAATATGCATGTAAACCAGACAACCATAAGTATACTACTACGAAATATGTTGAGGAAATGGTTTTAGCTTTCCTATAAATCATACAACTCAGTTCAAAATACTAAGGACCGGTAAATATTATGTATACCAAGCATTTTATAATATTAGATAATATTATTCTATATTAATACGAAGAATATTTTAGACTTTTTTGTTAACTTTTATATATATATATATATATATAGTAATGCTATTACATTTAAGTTTTATTAATTTGCTTATAAAATGTTAATCAAAAGCTCTTGCTCTTTCTTTTTTTTCTCTTCTATGTTTATGTTAAATTATCATTGTTAACAAACACTCCTATAAGATATATGAAAACACTTCCTCTTATATATACCCTTTCATTTAACTACACTTTGTAACTTAAAAATATTTGACAATGTATCAAATAATTGTTAGAATTTTACACCTACAATCAATCAAGATTATTAAATTATTAAAAATATTTAATAATGAATCAAATAATTGTTAATTTTTTTTAAGGAAAATAGTTGTTATATTAAAACACTTACTATACTATTTTTAAGTCTAATATTATTTAATCTTGAGTAAAAAAAAGTCTGGTATTATTTAAAAAATTTACTGCTTTGAGCGGGTCTCAAATTTTACTCAACAAGTTGTCTTCTTGTTAATAAATATTTTATGTCGGATTTTTATATTAATTAATAATTAGCATAAAATTGGTCTCTGAAAATTTATCTCTACTTATTAAATTTATTTTCATATTTATATGTCAAAATTTAAAACGCCATTCATATTTTTTAAATAAAATGTTATGGAAAAACATGGCACCATCTACCACAACAATTATCACAAAAAAACAGAACATGGGACCAACCAAATCTTGATGAAGAATAAAAACCAATAAAATATATGCTCAACATTCTACGATTAAAATATCTTAGCTTTGTGGTGAACCCACCAGGTAAAACTATATTTAAATATTTCAAAGGTACAAGTTTATTTGTGAGTACAACAATTATCTTTCCTATAAACATGAGAAAAAGTTTACTGAATATATTAACGAAGAAGTAGAACATTTTTGCATTTGTTTCCAAGCCGTCAACGAACTGAAATTGAAGTTTTAAATGTTGCACAACTGAAACGGTATCACATTTCACCTATAGTTTAAGTTAGCCTTAGTCATGAACAAATTAAAAAATAAAATACCATTGAAATAATCGATTATTTATAATGTAGAAAATATTTACAATTCCTCTAATTTTATAACAATACTTACACTTCTCATGAATTTTCTATAACAATACTTACACTTCCTCTAATTTTAAAAAAAACACTTACCTCTCTTATACTTAATAGAAAACTGCATGAAACATTTTTTTTACTACACTTGTATTTATTTTTATTATTTATTATATGATACAATTAAAAATTTTGCTTTAATTTATAAAGGTATGACCATACATACAATATTTATATTTTTAAAAGATGTGATGATGTTCTTAGTGGCATAACTAAAGAATATATTCTAATCTCTTTTTGATAAATAATGTTATATACAAATAGAGTTGAGTTATAGTGTAAAAGAAAAATAATGTTATGTGCAATTTTTTTTAGTTGACATAGAGGAGTTAAATATATTTTGAAAACTCGAAAATATAGGATTTAGATTATCTATCTTTGAGTTGTTAAAGAAATAGTAACTTTAGGCAAATTTTGTAACAAAATAGAGAGTATATAATATTTATGATAAAGAAAAAATCATGAGAGAGAAAACAAAATGTAAATAGATATAAAGAAAAAGTTAGAGAATGATAAATAATTTAAATCTAAAAATATATTAGTGTCGTTTAAACACATCAAAGTATATATTATTTTCATATTAATTTCTTAATTTTAGAGAATAACTTGATAAAACTTTATAATTTCATAGTAAAATTGACTAATAGAATTGACTAAAACATTCACATAGAGAACTTCATTATATATATTATATATATGAATTGTTTTAGAGTTTTATACTTTTTAAATTTTTGACATTGATTGAAATAGAGAGGACTTCATTATATATGAATTGTTTTAGAATTTTATAAAAATTGAGATCATATATCTAATACTATAAGATTATTTCATCCCAACAAGTTATGTTGGAGTCATGTGACTAGATGGGTGAACAATGCACTAGGAACTACTGCTATGTGAGGTTGTTACCATTGAATTGATGGGAAATTATGATGTAATTATAATATTGCCTTTTCGGTTTATAATATTGTTATTTGTCCTTTTTGAGACTCAATATTTGATATTTTGAATAAAAAATCATTGGTTGGTGACATTGTTGGTAGGTGAAGAGGTGAAATTGTTGGTAGGTGAAGAGGTGAAATTGTTGGTTTCTCCTGACATCAAATTTGTCCTAAAATAAAAAGAAAGTTGATATGATTGTCCTCACATTGGTGAAATTGGATATTGTTTTACTCCTCAACAAGTTATCTTCTTGATTATGTTAAATTTTTATATTAATTAATAATTTACATAAAATTGGTCTCTGAAAAATTAGCCTTACTTATTAAATTTATTTACATATTTATATGTAAAAATTCAAAATATTATTTTTTTTAATAAAATATTATGAAAAAACATGGATATAGAGGGTGATGATTTAAGTCTAGTATAGGCAGAGCAATGGGGTGGGACGGGGCGGAGGCGGATTTCGCCTCTTCCACATCCGCACTCGACTAATCGAGAAAATCTACATCTGCTCCCGTTTTATAGCGGGTGTAAAATTTAGACACTCATCTCTATCTACAATGGGTCTTGGGTTTCCTCCCGTACCCGCACCCACTCATATATATAAATTTATAAATTTATAAATTATAATAAAATAATTATTATTAAACAATAATAAAATTAAAAAATATTTTATATAAAGATAAGATTATAATATTTAATATTTAAAAATATTAAATATATTAAATATGTATATGTAATAAAATTTAAAAATTACAATAAGAATATTTGTGGGGCAAGTTCAAGTGCGAGTGCGGAGTGAATATCATCACTCCAAATTCGTCTCCGCCTCTGAATTTTAACGTTAAAGAAAATCCACACACACCTGCACTCAATTAAACGAATTTTTCTCGTTTAAATCAAGCAAATTCAGATAATATCCTTGATTATGAATTTTATTGTCATCGTTGAAGTATGATCCGTCTACTTCAAACATTTATCACAAAAAACAGAACATGGGACCGACCAAATGTTGTGGAAGAATAAGAATTAATAAAATATGTGCTAAACATTCTATTGATTAACATATCTCTTAAATATTTTAAAAGCTACACGTTTATTTGTCAGTGCAATGATTATCTATCGTTTTATTTCTTTTTTAGTTTGAGAATTTTGGTTTAGTATATTTATCTTTTCCATAAACATGAGAAATTTTTTATTGAATATATTCACGAAGAAGCAGACCAGTTTTTTCATTTTTTTTAAGCCGTACATCAAGAAACCAAAATTGAAGTTTTAAATGATGCACAACTAATGCAGAATCACATTTCACCCACAGTTTAAGTCAATTTTTTTATGAAAGTTTTAGTCACATGAGCAAATTCCAAAATAAAATACGGTTGAGATAACCGACAATTTATAATTTAATTTTTTTATTAATTTCTTAATTTTAGAGATCAATAACTTAATAAAACTCTAATTTCAGAGCAAAGTAGACTAAAAGAATTCACTAAAATTAACACTCAGAGAGGACTTGATTATTTACGGTGAATGGATGGTAGCAAAAAACCCAGTCCGCAAAAGTAAGTTTGGTGCACAAACAAAGAGAGCTAATCAAACTGCTAGCAAAATAAAACAAAAAAAAAGGTTAAATGTTATGATAAAAAATAATATTAAAAAATAAAAATAATATTTATTATTGTTTATTTGATTTATTTTTCTAACTCACCATATTTGTGTAGGTTTAGTTTTGTTAACTTCAAATTTTATCCTCTGTAACTTATTTGTGAAAAAGCTTATTGTATTATATGGCATTATTGTAAAACAAATATGAAAATCTTGCCTAATTTGGTACGATCACGCATTATTTTCCTGTCTAGGCTCTAGTGAGCTAAACGTCAACAACGTGACGTCAACAACGTGCAGGGTGCAGGGTCCATGTACTCATCAATTAGCATATAAAATAATAATCTTTTAATTTAATTTTAATTTTGATTAACGTTTTAGTTTTTTTTTTAATTTAGTTATTTATTTTAATTTTAAGTGAAAATTTAATATTTAATATTTTAAAATATTAATAATATTTTTTTTTACAAAGTTTAAAAATTCATCAAAATTTTCAAACAAAATTCATAAATTTAGTTATATTGTTTAATATAAAATAAACTTTATCCAATTTATAGCTTAAATATTCAAATAAACTCACATTTTTTATTCTTTATTTGATATTATTTGAGATGAAAATATGAGTTTATTTAAATATTTAAGTTATAAATTTGATGAAATTCCATTATCTTGAGGATGATAATTAATTTTATGGATTTTGTTTGAAATTTTTAATGAATTTTTTGAAATTTTGTAAAAAATAAGGATAATATTGTTGACATTTTAAAACATAAAAGATCAAATTATCACTTAAAATTAAAATAAATGACAAAATCGAGAAGAAAAAAAAATAAAGAATTAAAACGTTAACTAAAATTAAGTTAAGGGACTACAGGTGTTATTTAGCCAAAATAATAATATTAATAATAAGTAAAGAAATTAAATGGTGCACTTACGGTGTAAATAAATTTTACATTAATAGTATATAGAACTTTTGATTTTATTATCACAAAAAAAATTTAACTATCATAAAAAAATAACTATTCAATCAAATTATTTTAAAAAAAAAACAATTTTTAAAATATTAATACTGTTTCAATAATTTTTTAAATCTATTTAAATTTCTTTTTTTATATTTTATTTTAAAAATGAGTTTATTATTATTTAGAAATTGGTAATTAATTTATTAATATTTAAATAATAAGGGTGTTAATCGACAGCAAAGCTTTTGTGGTGAACTCAATATGGATTCTGTAGATGGGTTTATAACGGTGAACTCAACATGATTTAAGTTCTACTATAACACATCACTCTAAATCAACTCATTGTTTAACTTTTTAAAAAATCATATTATATTTCGTTACTTTAATTTATATTTAATTTTATTATAACTTAAAATATTAATTTAAATATTCTAATTAATATTATTATACATTATTTTAATTTAAAATTAAAATAAAATTTTAATTTAAAATTAAAATTTAAAATTAAAATAAAATTGAACTTAAATAAACTTCTGTAACGAAAATTGTGAAGAAAAAGTATGAGTAATAAATTGTTCTTATTAATGAGCTAACAAGCGTAATTAAAGGGAAAAAAAGGCTAATGGTAGTATATTAACTAAAAAAAGTTAATAGTTACAAAATTATTATTATTTAATAAATTAAAAAGAAGTTAACGGCTATAAATTAATAAAAAATGATAAATTTATTATTATTATTATTATTATTAATAAATTAATAAAAGGTAGCGGTTATAATTTTATTATTATTAAATTGTGAAGCACCGTTTCTTTTTTACTGTACCGTGACGACACCTTGACACAACTCCAACGGTGAACCCACAAAAAACTGGAAGTTAAGTAATTAAATGTTGGCGCACGAACTCATTTTGGCTGTCGTTGGAGATGCTCTTAGGCGACCCCGTGACAAGCTGCAAAAGATGAATATAGTAAAATTAATATTATCTAAGTTTTTAATGTTAAACTCTTAATAAATAAACAATTATAACAAATATTTTCTTAAAAAAAAAAGTGTATTTTAAACTAATAACTAATTATTTATTTTCATGATTGATTTATTAGTGAAATTCTTTAAAAGAAAATATTTTTTATGATTTCAAGAAAATAAAAATTCATTTTCATGATTTGATTCTCTCGCACAACTATGTGGATCAGATATCAAATTCTGCTTTGAGTAAATTATTTGATATCCAAGTACAAACACGATTCTTACTAAGATTGATTTAAAAGAACAATACCCATGATAAAAAGAAAGAAATAGACATTGTTTGAGATCCATCAATAGATATCCTACAATCTTAAGACAAGAGAAATCTACTCACTAACGATCATAGTAGATTTAAAACTAAAATATAAAAACATTGATAATATATAAGAACATAATAAAATTAAAAAACTGAATACTATTGAAATTAGAAATTTGCTAAAAAATTTAAAAAAAAAAAAAAACAAAAATAGCAAGATTGTGAGTGGGAATTTTTTTTCAAAACTGAGTATTTTCAACCCGTTTATAACCTAAGAACCTTTATGAATTTTAATTACAACCAACCATCAAAATTTCAGATAAAAAAAACAATTCAAACATTAAAAAATACAATCATAATGACAATTATGGCCAGTTATATATTATTCATCTTTGTTTTTTTTAAGCCAAATACTACTCAGAGGAGTGTGTTAAGAGAGTAAATAAATAAATAAATAAATAATATTTCAAACCATGCCAACAATTAAAATGATGGAAAAACAAACAAATCCCTATTAAGAATCCACCAACACCTAATTCCATTTGGTTGAGTACACCATTGGTAAAATTCAAAACAAAACCCTTTTATAAGTGTTTATAAATCATCCATCTAATTCGTCCAATCCATTTAAAACATAATTAAAATATTAATGGATTGGATCAGATCGATCCATTTAAATATACGAATGAATTCAATCCATCCAATATTTTTCCGAAATTCAATGATTCACACATTTTATTTAATATAATCTACTGAATTATATTTTTTTTAAATACGTACTTTAAAGAAAACACTATTATATACAAAAAAAAATTATTAACAAACTTTTTTAAAATATATATATTTTTAATTATTTTAAAACTAACTAATTCTTAAAACAGTTTTATTTATTATTTTTTAAATCCATTCTAAAATTTATTATTTTAAAAACTTTTTTTTGAAAAACAAATTTTTTTAATTATTTTTATTATATGTTTTTATTAATATATTTATAATATTTTTAAAAATATTCAATAATTATTTATTTTTTATTATGAAACAGAATTTTTTTTAAATTAATAAAAAACAGTTTTTTTAATTAAAAAACAGAATTTAAATATTATAATATATTAATTATAAATTTAAATAGAATGGTGGTTGGTGGTGGCTAATCGCTAGAGCTATGGGATAAACTAGAAGTTATCTATTTTTATGATTTTGTTTGATAGATTAATTTTGGTGGTGTCTAATTGCTAGAGCTTTGGGATAAATTAGAAGTTATCTATTTTTCTAATTTTGTTTGATAGATTAATCTAATATTTCTAATCTTTTAGGTCAGGTTATCATTATGAGTGACTCTATATGCATTAGTTACATCCTTTCGAATTTATTTATGACTTTCTCTCTAGCTAATCCTTTCATCAAAGGATCTGCTAAATTCTCATCAGTGTATACATGATCCACTATAACAACTCATTTAAAAAGTAACTCTCTCACAACATTGTACTTACGACGGATTTGTTGTCTCTTATCGTTGTAATAACGATTCTCAATCTTCACAATAGTCGTAGTACTATCGCAGTGGATCAACACATATGTCATAGGTTTTTCCCATATAGGAATCTCAACTAGCAAACATCTCAACCAACTCGCTTCTTCACGAGTAGTGCCTAGTACTATCATTTTAGACTCCATAATGGACTGAGCCAATAACTTATGTTCTTCAATTTCCAAGATACAACACCACTTGCTATACTAAAATATAGCCATTGGTTGTTTTGGAGTCATCTAATATAATGTTCCAATAAGCAATATTGTATCCTTCAAGGACCGTAGGAAATATTTGATAATGTAATATGAGATTCATGGTCCTTTTCAGGTATTTCACGACTCTTTCCATAGTGTGCCAATGCTCTATACTAAGTCTAGTAGTAGGATTGTTCCAATATAGTGAGACTGATCCAAAGAAATTCCATTTTTTGACCTAGTAATCTTGATTTCAAGGATTACATTCGCTTCTCTAAGGTCTTTCATATCAAAGTTGTTACACAAAAATGATTTCACAATATTTATAGGATGAATGTTTGAATCAAATATGAGTAAGTCATCTACATAGAGACATATGATAGTGCAAATGCCATTTTCAGATTTATAGTAAATACATTTGTCACTTTCATTCACTTTAAACTTATTTGATATAATCAAGTTATCAAACTTAATTTTCATTCCATTTCTCAAGAGCTTTTTTAAGACCATACAATGATTTATCTAACTTTCAGACCTTATTTTCTTGTCCATGAATTACAAAACCTTCAGGTTGTTCCATATTGATTTCTTTTTTCGAATCATCTTTTTGAAAAAGTTGTTTTAACATCCATTTGGTGTATCACCAAGTTATGAATAGCTGCTAGTAATATGAGTACCCTAATGGATGTTATTCTAGTGACTGGTGAAAAAATGTCGAAGAAATCTATATTTTCTCTTTGTTTAAAACCTTTGGAATTAAACCTAAGGTACTTAATTTTGAAATCAGATGTGTTCACATCACATAGTATAACATGTCAAAAATTCAAATCGCACAACATGTAAGCAGAAATATACATTTTATTGATTTCAACATTCAAATAGAAGGAGATATTTTAAATTTTAATATGATATAAGTGACGTACCTTACAAGACGATCTCATGAGTTATCTTTTGAACTTTACGAGAGTGAACCTTCATGGATTTGACATCATTCATCTGATACTCTATGTAGCAGCATACAACATACTTATGTAGAACATCTCAAACATCTCTAGTGGTATTGTTGGAATTGTAGTAGTTATACAAATCATTAGCAATTTCATTAAGAATATAAATCTTATGATTATTCTTCCATAGGTTAATTCTCTAACTTTCTTACCCTTTTCTGTTTGCTTCAAACTGAACAAGTTTATTGAAATCAAAGACAACATAGCAAAATCTAGTAATCTCTTTGGTTGACATGGTAGAAAGAAACGTCTTAAAATTGTTATTTTTGAGTTTCAAAAAACTATTTAAAAATCACAATTTATGTCACCGAAGATATTACTGGGTTGAGTCACAGACTAGGTTGCTCTCTTTGAGATATTTCGCGACATTTCCCAAATTATGCAAGGAGGACTATTAACCACGAACTCCCCAAGATAAAACCGCTCATATTCACTATATCGGAGTTCTACTGCACTGTAGAAAATTGTTTAGAGTTACACCTCAATATGGCGCTTAAAGCCATTCTTAATATGACGATAAAAGTAATTGCGATATGGTACTATGACCACTTATAAATCAAAAGAACTATGACACAAAAACCGCTCTAAAATGATAGTGGTATTAGGACCACTAGAAAATCGATGGAATTACAACATAACAACCGCTGTAAAATATAAAAAAGACTACGACATATTAACTGAACTAAAAACGAATGGACTACAACATAAAAACCGCTCTAAAAAACGAAGGGACTACGATATAACTACCGCTTTAAAAACGAAGGGACAATGGTACAAAATTACTTTAAAATATCGAAGAGACAAAATAAAAGAGGAGAAGTGACTCGTAAATCAGGCGAACAAAATATAAAAAAGAGAAAAGAGAAAGTTGAGAAATGCATCGAACTTTAGTGTACTTTTTACAATAGTTTGAAACTTATTATACACTAATGGAAGCAAAGTCACATATGTTTTCTATTCAATGTGGTACTTTAATATTTACAGAGTTGAAAACTACTCAAAATATAAAAAATTTCCAATGTGGAACTTCAAATTGTTTTTTTCTAAGGTAGGACTTGAATATTAAAAAAATATGTTTCTTTCCATTTGAATTTACAAAACATCCTTCTTTTCAATGTGGTATTTTAATAAATTTTTAAATTCAAATAATAACATATTTTATGTTCCAAACAGTTGTTAATGACGTAACATTGTGATTTGGTCAAAATGGATCAACTTGAGAAATATAAGTATGCATGTAATCAGTGAAACTTAAAACAAAAAGTTGTAATAGACTGTCTTGTGGTCTAAATTTGCATCTAAATTTAAACGATACATCATCAAATGTAATTTCCATAACATTAATAATAATTAAAATCCCAAATTTTAATGAAGGGACTAAATTCTATTTTCAAGGGATGAAAATTATATTTAAATTGTTAAAAACAAAATTATATTACATGTTTTTTATTTTATTTACGGGTAACACTTAATTCTTATTTTTTTTTTATTTGAGTCGTTTATCTTATAAAATACTTACAAATTTATTTCTAAACTGTCTAAATGTTTATCAAATTATTATTATTTTTTTCTTATTTAAATTATTTATCTTTTAATATATTTACAAAATTATCTTTTAAAATGCAGACATGTTGCTAAAAATGTTCAGTAAGATTATTATTTATCAT
>JBBPBS010000549.1:817152-864647 GCA_037974835.1 Cicer judaicum | reverse complement strand
TATATGAATTTCTTGATCATCATTTTTAAAGACATGTACATTAGTATTTTTAATAGATAGTTTTGTAAATTTTTAAAAATAAAAGAATAAAAAATAATTTAATTAACATTTTAAAAAATAAATAATTGAAATAAAAAATAAAAAATAATATAAATTTTATACACAAGTAAGATTAAAGACTATATGTAAAAAAGATTAAAATAATAAATTTTTTTCATTCTTAAATCTTATATTAATTAATAAATGTCGATACTGTTAAATTAAACGTTTATTTTAAATTTTAAATTTAAAATTTATAATTATATAAATTAATTATAATTAAAAACAAAAATATTATTATCTAATTTTAGGATGTACATATGTTACTTGGACATTAAGACATATTTAACCGCGACTAACTTTGACCACCCGATAATATATTTTCATACAAAATTGTTTCATAGTAACAAAATAAAAAGTTTATAAACAGCAAACACGGTCGTAAAAGGTAAAGACGTCGCTTTAGATTTCTAAAAATAAATTAATTTTTATTTATTAAAAACTTATAAATTTTAATATTTGATACAATAGTCTTATATTTTAATATTTTTCAATTCACAAATAATTAAATTTTATTTATAATTTATATTGTCTAAAAAATATTAAATTAATTAATTTAATTATTAATTCAAAAATAAATAAATTGATTAGATTAATTTGAGAAGAATTTTTCACTAAAATATCTAAAAATAATTATTATAAACTTTTAAAAACTCATACATAAATCTGCTATGTTATGGGCCGCTCCGACACAAGACAAATGTAATAATTAGGACATTGGTTCATGTGGTTCACCTACAGGCAATTTCACGTACCAATAATTTCATCTTACAATTAATTTTTATGCCAAAACAAACCAATATTATATAAAGAAAAACCAATGTAATAATTACATTATAATTACAAAGAAAAACCAATTTCACCAACCAACTTTCTATTCAAAACAAACATATTATAAACACAAAAAGCAATGTAATAACTACATCATATTGTTTCAATCATTCCAATGGAAAAACATCACATAGTAGTAGTTCCTAGTGCAGGCTTCGCACATCTAGTCCCAATTATAGAATTCTCCAAACGACTTGTTCATCTCCACCCACAATTTGAAATAACATGCATCATCCCTTCCATTGGTTCACCACCATCTTCCTCTAAATCTTACCTTCAAACCCTTCCACCATCCATTTCTTTTATTTTCCTTCCCCCAATAATCCTTGACCAAGTTCCAAATGATGAAATCCTTGCAATGCAAATTGAACTCTCAGTAAAATACTCTTTGCCACACATAAAACAAGAATTAATGTCCTTATGTTCAAGATCCAAAGTTGTAGCTTTGGTTGTAGATGTTTTTGCACATGATGCTTTGGATTTAGCTAAGGAACTTAACCTCTTGTCTTATGTATACTTTTCACTAGCTGCTATGCTTCTTTGTAATCATTTGTATTCATCAAAAGTAGATGAAATCCTTTCTAATGAGTCTAGGGACCCAAATGAACCAGTAAAGTTTCCAGGTTGTGTACCACTTTATGCTAAGGATCTCCCTCTTCCTTTTAAACTTAGATTTAGCAATGCTTACAAAAATTTCATTGAGCGTGCAAAAAGGTTTGAACTTACTGATGGGTTTTTAGTGAATAGCTTTGTTGAATTGGAAGAAGAGTCTATAAGTGCCTTGAAGGAAGTGATTAGAGGGAGTAATAAGCCTAAGGTTTTTTATGTTGGACCCATAATTCAAAAAGGGTCAATTTTTTGTGAGAAAAAGGGGTTGGAGTTGGAGTGTTTAACTTGGTTGAATAAACAAAAACCAAATTCGGTTTTGTATGTGTCATTTGGAAGTGGTGGTACACTTTCAGAAGAGCAATTTAATGAATTAGCATATGGGTTGGAATTGAGTGGTCAAAAGTTTCTTTGGGTTGTGAAGGAACCAAATGGTGTTGCTAATGCTTCTTATTTTGGTGGTGAAATTGAGGACCCTTTAAAATTTTTACCAAATGGGTTTTTGGAGAGAACAAAGGAACAAGGCTTTGTTGTTCCTAATTGGTGTCCACAAATTCAGATACTTGGACATAGTTCAACTGGTGGATTTTTATCTCATTGTGGTTGGAATTCAATACTTGAAAGTGTTGTGTGTGGCGTGCCTATAATTGCATGGCCATTGTTTGCTGATCAGGGAATGAATGCTGCTATGCTATGTGATGGTTTGAAAGTGGCATTGAGACCAAAAGTTAATGAAAATGGGTTAGTTGAGAGAGATGAAATTGCTAAGGTTGTGAGAAAATTGTTGGAAAGTGATGAAGGGATAGAGATTCGTAAGAGAATGGATGGTTTGAAAAAATTTGCTGGTGACGCAATAGATGAAATGGGATCATCTACAAAGGCTTTGTCAGAAGTGGCTTCCATCTTAAAAACTATCTAGTAAAATGAGGTTATCTACAACTTCAAGCAAATTCAATGAAACATATTTAGAAGTGTGTTGGATATCGGTATAATGAAATATCGTCATGTATTTCTCTCGTTAGTTTTTTTATTATCGAAAATAAAAATTTGTTTTATGTTGTTTTTTTTTTTTTAATATAATGTAATCTCAACATATGTGCTTTCTTGAAGTATTAAGGTGCATTCTTGAATAAAGGTAACAGAAAAAAGTAAACAACAAATGATAATGGCACAACGAAAACAATGTTAAAGTGAAGAGTAAAATAGAATATGAGGAAATGATAATGGCACAACGAAAACAATGTTAAAGTGAAGAGTAAAATAGAATATGAGGAGATCCAATTAGGCACCAAACCAAAGCAACGTTGTGATTGTGAAAAATTTCCAAGAGAAATTGTTATTTTTGAATTTCGAAAAATCTTTGAAAAAACAATTTATGCCACCGAAAATATTATTAGGTTGAGTCGCGGACTAGGTCGCTCTCTTTAAAATGTTTCGACTGCCCAAATTATGCAAGATAGACTATCAACCATGAAGTCCCCAAGATAAAACAACCCATATAACTATATTAGAATTTTACTGCATCGTAGAAAACCCTTCTAGAATTACACCCTTAATATGGCAGTCAAATGACTACCACTCATAATATGGCACTAGAACCACTCGAAAGAAAAAGAATAAGTAAATACGAAAGGGGGAGAAGAGAGAAAAGTCTCAGATTAGGAGTGCTTTTGGTGTGCTTTTTTAACTAAGGAGAACCCTCTATTTATAGAGAAAATCCGCAACTGCATCAGAGAGAAAAGTGTGATTCATTAGGTTTGGTACACTAAATGTGTGCTATGATATTTGAGTTTTGACAACGTGCGCTCCAACTTAGGATTTTGACTGAGCAATAGTAGACGTGTGAGGCCAACGGTTAGGATTTCTGACCTAATAATCTTGATTCCAAGAATTACATTTGTTTCTCCGAGGTCTTTCATATCAAAGTTGTTACTCAAAAAGATTTCACATTATTTACAGCATGAATGTTTGAACCAAATGTGAGTAAGTCGTCGACAAAGAGACATATGATAATGCAAATGCCATTTTAGATTTGTAATAAATACATTTGTCACTTTCATTCACTTAAAACTTATTCCATATAATCAAGTTATCAAAATTTTCATGCCATTGCTTAGGAGCTTGTTTAAAACTATACAAAGACTTATCTAACTTAGAGACCTTGTCTTCTTGTGCATTAATAACAAAACCTTTAGGTTATTCCATATAAATTTCTTCTTCCAGGTCACCATTTAAAAAAGTTATTTTAACATCCATTTGGTGTATCACGAAGTTATGAATAGCCGCAAGTGATATGAACACCCTAATTGATGTTATTTTAGTGATTGGTGAAAAGGTATCGAAGAAATATATATTTTTTCTTTGTCTAAAACATTTGGCTACAAGGCGTGCTTTGTATTTATCAACAATTCCATCGAGTTTTAGTTTCTTTTTCAAGATCCATTTATAACCTATTGGTTTGCAACCATGAGGCAAGTCTACTAAATTCTAGGTATTGTTAGACTTTAGAGAATCCATTTCATCGTTTATAGCTTCTTGCCATAAATCTGCAATCAATGATGACATAACTCCTTTAGAATTTACAAGATCGTCTTCTAAGTTATAGGCTATATATTCAGGTCCATAATCCTTAGCAACTCTTACTCTCTTACCTTTTTGAGTTTCTATTTTGCCTTGGTTGTTGCTTTCAATGTTTCTTGTCACAAGACCTTGACTAGGTTTGCTGCCTCCACTATTTCTCGATTTGAAAGGGAATTTATTTTCATAGAAGTCAACATCATTTGATTTTATGATCAGTTTCGCATTTCCTTCATAGAACATATACACTTTATTGTTTACTACATACCCAATGAATACACATTCGTAGACTCTACTAGTGAGTTTAATTCGCCTAGGATCAGAGATTCTGACATAAGCCAGACAACCCCATGTTCAAAGGTAAGACAAGTTGGGTTGTCTTTTCTTCATTATCTTATAAGTAGATGTTTTATTTTTAGATTTAGGAACTCTATTCAAAACATAGAAAACAGTCAAAATAATTTCTCTCCCCCCCACTAGTGAGAATGCAACACCAGAGTTAAGCATAACAGCAACAACTAGTTCACTGTAGTTATATTTTTTCTTTCAACTTTACCATTCATTTCAAGTGAATATGGTGCAATAGTTTTATGTGTAATTCCTTGGGTTTTTTTTTTTATAAAACTCATTAAATAAATTGGAATCATACTTTGTTCCTTTATCACTACGAAACCTCCTAACTTTTTTGCTAAATTGATTTTCAATTTCAGTTACAAAGATGTTAAACATGTCAAGCGCTTCACTTTTATTTTTCATTAGATATACAAAAGTGTAATCAAAACAATCTTCAATAAAAGTGATGAAGTAACACTTTTCATTTCTGGTTAACGTCCCACCAATTTCACATATATCAGAGTGTATTAAGTGTAAAGGTCCAAATTCTCTAACTATTGTTTTATGTGAACTCTTAGTTATTTTACCTTGACTGCAAAAATGACATTTTTCAAAATCTTTTAATCATAACTTTGGAACTAAACCTAGGTTACTTAAGTTTGAAATCACTCGTTTGTCCATATGACAGTGTCTAGCATGCCAAATATTGAAATCACACAACATGTAAGCAGAAGGAAACATTTTATTGATTTCAACATTCAATTTAAACATGCCATGAGTAGCGTATCCTTTCCCAACAAAAACACCATTTTTAGAATTGGTGTACAAATTTGCCCCTATAGACTAGGTAAATTGTGCCTTATTGAGAAGAAACCCAGAAACCATATTCTTCTCTATTTCTGGAGTGTGCTTGACAACCTTCAGAATTAAGGTCTTTCCATAGGTGAATATTAGTTCCACATCTCCAATACAAGCAACATTAGTGGTGTGAGAATTTCCCAACAACACTTTCTTATCTTCAACAGTAGTGTATGTTTTTAACATAGCATGATCATAATAGACATCATGTGAATCGCCAATGTCTATCCACCATCCATCTGATCCACCAACAACGTTGATCTTAGTTATCATAGCAATGAATTGTTCTATTGTTAGGTTAGCCTAATTAAAAGGTATTGTTCCAACACTTGCGTGCCATATGACCCTCTTTCCCACAATGAAAGTAGAGAAAAGAAGGGAGATGGCCATTTCTAGGAGGTGGTTGCTGCCTTATAATTGGGACCTTTTGGAGGGTTCCCATTCTTTTTGTTATTCTTTAAAGTGTGATTATGATTCTTTAGTTGTTTGTCGTTTGACTTAAGAACTTCTTCGATGAATTTATTTTTCTTGTTATTTGCCACAAGAAGAACTTCATCTTTTTGGTCTAGCTTTCGAGATTCCTCCTCAATTCTAAGGCGGGTTATCATACTTTCTAGAGAGAATTCTTTTGTTTTATGCATGAGGTAATTTTTAAAAGCTTTCCAAACAGGGGGCAATTTGTCAATAATAATAGCAATTAGAAACTGTTCATTTAGAGACATACCTTCAGAGATGATCTCGTGAGCAATTTTTTCTGAATTTCATGAGATTGAGCTTCAACTGATATATCATATGTCATTTGAGGTAGCGGCTAAAAACTTACTTTTTGACTTCAGCTTCTTTAGTATCATATTTCTTCTTTAGCGCATCCCAAACCTGTTTAGCAGTATTGCTGTCGGAACTGTAGTAATCATACAAATCATCAGCAAGTCCATTAATAATATAATTCTTACATAAATAATCATTATGTTCCCATTGGGTTAATTCAACAGATGTTGAATGTTAACTCAATGGAGAGCAATTATGTAATTAACGTATCAATAAGAGATAAAAACACAAGCATTCATTTAATTAAATAAATAAATTATTAATTTTCATATACTAAAAAATAATACACTAGCCAAAGTCGATTTAGCATGCGTTCTTCCTCATTTATAAAATTGGGGTACCTCTTGGGGCACACTCCAAGTTCCATATCTCCACCTTATATACACTACTAGTGTTTGATATCTCTCATATATGAGACTTTCTTATTTTTCAATTCACAACAACACAAACTCTTATTAATGTAATCATTATTTCTAACAATCTTCCATTAATATCATTATCATTTCCATCATAAGTGTATAAGTTAAAAGGATTGCAACAACAACACACAACTTCAAACCCACAAATTTAAACAGAGGAAAGACTATTGATGTAATTTAAGCATAAGAAGGAAAATGCTAAATTGAAATCACATTAGTTCATTTACTAAATGACACATCCTAGGATTGTGCATCCATTGAGATAGTGAGTAGATAAAACTGACTTATTTCTAACTTTTAATCCACCACCAAGGCAAAATTTATGCTTCCTCTAAAACTTTATCAATCTCCATCTCTTTGTTTTGAATATCTGGCAAAGACTGAAGTATTTGGAGATTAGATGATTGGCATATAGCACCTAATAAAATTCTTGTCATTATCTTTATTCTTATCAATTAACTAATATTAAAATAAAATAAAAATATATATACTTTGTGTCGTAAGTATGGACTTTTTTTTCTAAATGTAAATTCATTTTTTTTTGTCTTTTATCTATTTGTCATTTCAATTTTGTTTATAGTCACTAATAATAAAAACAATTTTAAAATAAATTTGAAATTACATGGTACGACTTGAAAGAAAAAATAAATTATAGTGAAAACAAATAAAAAAACGTTAATTTATATAAACCACATATATTTAAGTCTTATAAGTTCATATATAAATTAAATATTAATATGTATGTTAATTTATTGGATCGTTTATTGCTTCTAAAGGATGACACCATTGGATCAAAATATAAAGGGTTATTTGTGCTTTTCCTCCTTAATATTTGGTTGAGTTTTAATTTTAGCCTTTTTAATGTATTTTTCAGATTCCCTCCTTGCCATATCAAATTCTATTGAATTTGATACCTCATTTATCCATGTCACTTAAAATGTGTTGATATAGAGAAAATATTGTTGTTGCAAATTACATACTTACTATGGCATGCCCATAAGATATTTTTCCCCACGTCAATATTTATGGGTGGTTGCCACGTGTTAAGGACGAACATCAAAATAAAACAGAATTAAAAGTATCCAACAGAAAAAACTATAAAGTATATATATAGTTGAAAATAGAAGAGAAAATAAATATTTTATTTTACTGATTTATACTTCTTTTTGTCATAAGATATATTTTAGTATTAGTATATTGACTCTTCTCACTAATTAACTTCTTCGTTTAAGCATAAATGTTTTGTTCATTTTGTCATTGAAGAGTTTTAATGATCCAAATAGAAATTTGATAAAAATTTATCCCAAAGACATCAAGACAATTTTCAAAAACATATATGTAGTAAATAATTTTTACCCTTACACAATAAAATGCTCAATTCAAAGATTGAACTCTAACACAAATTGAAGGTGCTGGAAAATGCAAGAATATGGGTTGAATTGTATTGACCATTAATGAAAATCAAGTTCAAATGATAAAAAGAAAGATGTGTTCTTTATCAAAATATTAAACTTATGATTGTGAATCATTTTTTGAGTTAAATAAAGTTGAATCATAAAGAACTTAAATCAAATAACATAGTCAAGAAAGAGAAGAGACACAAGTATTTTTACATTAGTTCACAACAATTATTGTGACATCTAGTCATCTCCTTACAAAGATATTTTGCCTCAGTACATCAATGACTTAATCTACAATTAAATAGCATAAAAGTATTCTATGCTCTACCTCTTCAGGCTACAAGTATTATTTTTTCTCTGCTTCTCCAGGCTTCGAGTATTGTTTTCTCTGCAAGTCCAGGCTCCAAGTATTCTTTCACCACTTAAGGTACCTCTTTATAGATTAAAGAGTTGTTGTCATTATCAGGTTTGCGTACATTCATTCAAGTATATATGTATCTAGGTTGACACATAATATTTCTTCGGATTTTTAACTCTGATTGAGAGAATAATACAATTCAATTCTCATATCAATTCGAACATATAAAACCAACTTGATTAATTTGCATCAATTTCTAATAACTCTCAACATAAAGAATTTTTCATTTATTCTTTTCTTTTAACGTGTTCATGGATTTTTCATAAACCTTCTTTGAATATTGTCTTTTTCTTTTGATACATTAATCATTTTGAAATGTTCTTTTCTTGAATCAAATTCTTATCCTCAAAATGTTCATGAATGGATTATTTCTATTGGAATAATGAAGATCATTGAGATTATCATGATCATCACAATTGTTAGACATAAGTCCATTTTTTGATATTATTGACAAACATACATCTTGTGATAAATCTAACATTTTGAACTGAGAAAAATTTCAGGAACAACAACTCAATCCTACAAACTTGAGACAATAGCTTGGAACTCAAGGAATCAACAAAAGTTGGAATATTGTCTTAGCAAATCGATTAGACGAATCGATTGTGTAAAAGAGTTGTTTGAAAATGTATAGTTTGTGAGTAAGCAATCGATTAGGCAAATCGACTGGCACAGTTACTGAAAATTATTTGTGCAAGTCAGTAGCAAGACGTTCAAGCTAATCGATTTGGCAAATCGATTGTTCACCACAAAGACTAAACTGTTTTTTTTTTAAATCGATTGACAGAATCGATTGTGCATAGTTACAGAGCCAAGCCATTTATTCAAATCGATTAGGCAAATCGATTTTGAATATTAGATTTCAAAATAAACTTGGTCTGGGATAAACACAATTGACTGGCACAATCTATTGGAACAAATTACTTGTTTAACAAGTTTGGCATCAATCGATTTGGTAAAGCGATTGAATGACCCAACTAATAAACTGTTCTTCAGACTTAAATCTATAATTGATTAGGCACATCGATTGATCTTAAGCTAACTCTCTGTAATGAACCAAAAGCGATTATGCAAATCGATTGGTTGAAAATCACTAAGTCTCTATAACCAGTGAAATCGATTGGAAAAATCGATTGGTACAAATGTTTTTAGTAACAGAGAAGAATTAGCCTATGGCCAAAATCGATTATGCAAACATTTGAATCGACTAAGCAAATCGATTGTTTTGATTTCGTTGTTGGAACAAAACATCCTAAATCGATTATGCAAATCGATTCAAATATGAACTATTATTCAAATCTGAAGAATGCATGAAAATAATCGATTAGTGAAATCGATTAGTTTGTGTAGTTTCAAGATTCAAGAAGAACAAGATTGCGAAATCGATTTGGTAAATCGATTGCACCTGTTTTATTCTTTAATGAATCGATTGGGCAAATCGATTTATCTGCTATAGTTTTTGAAACTATATAAACTGTTTTCATTTACTTCTTCTAAAAATATCCAATACACTTTGACATTCATAGAATTTTCTAATAGTCACTTTCTCACATTGAAAATAACATTGAACTATACTTTTTCGGACTTGAACCTTATTCATTCATGATCAACAAAGGCTGAAAAAGATTGCAAAGAGAAAGACATTTAGAGAAGAAGCTTGCTTGACAAACTCTGTGTATTTCTGTTTTTAGAACATCTGTAAACAAATTCTGTAATCAAATAACATTGAGAAATCCAGTCTTAACTGGTAGTGATCTTTTGTGATTGAGGGATCTCATCAAGAAGACACTTGACTTAAATCTTGGAAGAGTTTATGGGAGATAAACTCTGGGATTCAGGGAGATAAGAATAGAATAGAAAGAATAGTTTAAGATTGATAGGCGAGGAGCTGGAACATTTGTAAACCGATTCTGAGACATTCTAGTGGAAAGGCTAAGATCGGAGTTGATCTTAGGACTGGACGTAGGCCGTTCAACAACGGCTGAACCAGTATAAAAATTACTGTGTACACTTTTCTTTTCCTTATCTCTTTTTAATTTCTGCTTTGATTATTTGATTGATATTGATTGTATGCGTAAATGAATTTCTTCGTATCTTGACAATTACATGAAAGGTTGTCTTAGCATGCTTGTATGTGAATCAGTATCTTGAATGATAAATGTATATGCTGCACTCTTCATTTTAACAATAATTGTTATTGTTGATTTTCTTTAGGATTGATCGTTTTGGGACCTTGTTTAATCTTTTGTTTAGTAAATTTGGAATTTATTAAACTGTTGCACAAATTATTAGAATAGGCATTATTCTGCATAATTTCTGTCTAACTGAGGTCATACCCCCCCATCAATTGGCATCAAGAGCCTACTTTTTGTTAGAGTAATTCTCATCAAAAGATCATGACCTCTAAATTCCTAGGAGAGGGTGCTTCATTAGCTAGCCCCCCTGCCTTTAACGGGGCCGCCTATATGTACTGGAAACATAGAATGTTGATTTTTCTTGAAGCTGCTAGCATAGATATATTGGATGCTGTTTTAGAAGGACCTTATGTGCCAAAAATTCCAGGAACTAATAATTCTTTCATTCCTAAGCCCAGGGCTGACTAGAATGATGATGATAAGAAGAAGGTAGGTTATAACGCTAAAGCTAAGAATATTATAACCTCTGCACTTTCTGCTGATGAGTTTTTCAGGGTCTCTAATTGCAAGACAACAAAGGAAATGTGGGACACCCTTCAACAGACACATGAAGGAACCACTGATGTCAAAAGAGCACGTGTGAACACCTTGATGCATGAATACGCGTTGTTCAGTATGAAGAAAGAGGAATCAATCAACGACATGCAAACCAGATTTACACACATTGTCAACAACCTGAATGCACTAGGAAAGGAAATTGACAATGAACAGCAAATTAGCAAAGTCATGCGATGCCTAACTAGAGAATGGCAACCAAAGATTATTGCCATTGCAGAATCAAAGGATGTTGGAAGCATGGCGATAGCTACACTGTTTGGTAAATTGAGGGAGCACGAAATGGAACTGCAGAGACTGAATGAATATGAGCAAACTGATAGGAAAAAGAAAGGGCTGTCTTTGAAAGCCCAAACGCATCAGTCTAAGTCTCAACAAGAGAGCTGCTCGGATGAGTCAAGCAGTGAGACGGATGATGAGCCTGAGATTGGTTTACTTGTCAAAAAGTTTAAAAAGTTTCTGAAAAAGAAAGACAACAAATTCAGAAAACCATCAAGTTCTAAGGCAAATGACACCAAGACCATAACATGTTATGAGTGTGGTAAAACAGGTAACATAAAGTCTGAATGTTACAAGTTGCAAAACAAGAATAAAACTGCAAAGAACAAAGGCAAGGATCCAGCTCCCAAATCTCGGAAAGCGTATGTTGCACGGAATGATAATGACAATGAATCCTCTTCATCTTCTGAAGAAGAACAAGCAAATTTATGCCTTATGGCACACACAGATTCTAAATCATAAAATGAGGTAAGTTCTCAATATAACCCTTCCTTTGATGAACTGCAAAATGCATTTGACGATCTGCATGATGAATATGTTAAATTTGTTAAGAAGTTAGTTAGTACTAAGAAAATGCATGAACAAATGAAAAATGATCATAAGGAAATTGAGGACTTGTATGAAAAATTGAAAAATGATTTGCATGATAAATCTGTAAGATGCATTGAGCTTGAAAAGACTGTTGCATCATTGACATCTAATTTAGTGAATTTTACTAGTAGCAAAAATAAACTGAATGTCATTCTTAGCAACGAGAGGCATGTGCATAAAAAATCTGGATTGGGATTTAACCCAAATATGCATGCTCAAAAGAATAAGGCTAGATGTGGAATTGGTTATATGCAAACCAAAACTGTCAAACATAATCAAAAAGCTGTTAGATCAATGAATATGTATGACATCTTTACTAAACCAAAATCACATTCATCCTTTGTTGGCTCATATAACTTCTGTTGTAGAAAGGGACACTTTGTGTCTAATTGTAAATTTAAAAGACTAGCCAACAGAGGATGGAACCAAATTTGGGTAGCAAAGACGCAACTAGTTGAGACTCACCCCCCAGGACCCAATTTATATTGGGTACCTAAAAAGAACTTCTGATTTTGTTGCAGGTATGCTTGAGATCCACTAGGCACCAATGGTACCTTGATAGTGGGTGCTCAAAGCATATGACAGGGGACAAGTCTATGTTCCTGTCCCTAAGCCTAAAAGAAGGTGGATTTGTCAAATATGGTGACAACAATAAGGGTAAGATCTGCGAAATTGGTGACATAGGCAGCAAATCAACTGCAATCATTAAAAACGTCTTATACGTGGAAGGGCTGAAACACAACCTTCTAAGTATAAGTCAACTTTGTGACAATGGTTTTCAAGTAAGATTTTCACCAATTTCTTGCATAATTGAGAAAAAGGATGATAAGAGTATCAAACTGGTTGGTGATAGAATTAACAATATTTACATGCTAGATTTAAATGTTGTGCCTGCTGATTCTGTTTGTTGCTTATTATCAAATGCTGATGAAACATGGTTATGGCATAAACGTATTGCACATATTCATATAGATCATTTGAATAGACTTGTTAGTAAACAACTAGTTATAGGACTCCCTGACAAGAAGTTTACTAAGGATAGGTTATGTGATTCTTGTGAACAAAGTAAAATTGTCAAATCCTCTTTTCCCCCCAATTGACATGGTCAAAACCAATAGGGTTTTGCAGCTGCTCCACATGGACCTCTTTGGTCCATCCCAAGTGAGAAGTTTTGGTGGCAATTTGTATGGTTTCGTGTTAATTGATGACTATTCTAGATTCACCTGGACCTTCTTTCTGACTCATAAAAGTGACGCTTTTTCTGTTTTCAAAAAGTTTGCAAATTTGGTACAAAATAAAACAAGTCAGAAAATTATGTCCATCAAAAGTGATCATGGAGGTGAATTCCAAAATGATTCTTTTGATACTTATTGTGAACAGAATGGTATTCATCACATGTATTCAGCCCCTAGGACACCACAACAAAATGGTGTAGTGGAGAGGAAAAATAAGTCTTTGGAGGAATTAGCTAGGACTATGCTTAAAGACTCCAACATTCCTAAGTTTTTCTGGGCTGATGCAATTAGCACTGCCACACATATTATCAATAGGGTTTTGATTAGGCCAATCCTTAGGAAAACTCCATATGAGTTATACAAGGGAAGAAAGCCAAACATTTCTTACTTTAGAGTTTTTGGTTGTAAGTGCTTTATGTTGAACAATGGTAAGGAACACCTGGGTAAGTTTGATTCCAAGGCAGATGAGGGTATCTTTCTAGGTTATTCCCAAACTAGCAAAGCCTATAGAATCTACAACAAAAGAACAAAGACCATAGAAGAGTCAGTTCATGTAAAGTTTGATGAATTTTTTAAAGAAAACTTGAACAATACTCCTTCTATAGTTGATGCCTCTTTGGATGATATTGTAGAATCTGAACCATTAGAACCAAAGGGAGCTTGCACCCTCAACCGATAGTGACTGTGTTGAACCTATTAGAGTATCTGAGTTACCTAAGGAGTGGAAGTTCAATAGAAACCATCCCATAGATAACATCATAGGGGACATCTCTAGAGGAGTGGCAACTAGGAGGAACCTTAGTCATTTTTGTAACCTTACAGCCTTTGTATCTCAGATTGAACCCAAGAACATTAAGGAAGCCTTACTAGATAGTGAGTGGATACTTGCTATGCAAGAGAAGTTGAACCAATTTGAGAGAAACCAAGTCTGGATTCTAGTACCTAAACCAGAAAATAAGCACATCATAGGAACAACATGGGTGTTTAGGAACAAACTAGATGAGAATGGTGTGATCACTAGAAACAAAGCTAGATTAGTGGCCAAGGGTTACAATCAGGAAGAAGGGATAGATTTTGATGAAACCTATGCCCCTGTAGCTAGGTTAGAAGCCATTAGGATACTACTTGCTTATGCTTGTATAATGGACTTTAAGCTTTATCAAATGGATGTGAAAAGTGCCTTTCTCAATGGTGACATCCAAGAGGAAGTTTTTGTTAGCCAAACACCTGGTTTTGAGAATCCTGATTTTCCTAATCATGTATACAAGCTAACAAAGGCCCTCTATGGGTTGAAACAAGCTCTAAGAACTTGGTATGAGAAGCTTAGCAATTTCCTCATTGATCAAAAATTTTTAAGAGGACATGTTGACAAGACACTTTTCATAAAAACTAATGGAAATGATATCTTGCTGGTCCAAGTTTATGTTGATGACATAATCTTTGGATCTACAAACAATAAATTGTGCAAAGATTTTGAAAATTTGATGAAAGGTAAATTTGAAATGTTAATGATGGGTGAACTATCTTATTTCTTGGGATTTCAAATTAACCAAAGCAAGCAAGGCATTTTCATTAGTCAAACTAAATATTGCAATGATTTGATAAAGAAATTCAGTTTTGATAACTTCAAGTCCATTGATACTCCCATGAGTCAAGGAAACCACCTAGATAGAGATGAGAAAGGTAAATCTGTAGATGTTACAAGGTATAGGGGTATGATAGGATCATTGCTCTATCTCACAGCAAGCAGGCCTGACATCATGTTCAGCGTTTGCATGTGTGCGAGATACCAATCCAATCCTAAGGAGTCTTACCTTAGTGCTGTAAAGAGGATATTCCGATATCTCATAGGAACTAGGAATCTCGGCTTATGGTACCCCAGAGGATCTACTTGTTCATTGGTTGGTTTTCGAACTCAGATTTTGCTAGATGCAAGCTAGACAGGAAAAGTACCTCAGGTACTTGTCACTTACTTGGAAATTCTCTTGTGTCTTGGTTTAGCAAGAAACAAACAAGCATTGCACTTTCTACAGCTGAGGCGGAGTACATTGCAGCCGGGAGCTGTTGTGCACAGATTCTTTGGATGAAACAACACTTATTGGATTTCGGTGTTGATTTCGGGACGGTTCCCATCATGTGTGATAACACAAGTGCAATTTGTATCACTAAGAATCCATTGATGCACTCTAGAACTAAGCATATTGAGATAAGGCATCATTTCATTCGGGACCAATTTCAAAGTGGAAACATCAATCTTGAATATGTCAATACAGTTGATCAGTTGGCTGACATATTCACCAAGGCTTTACCAAGGGAAAGCTTCCATCATATTAGGATAAAACTGGGTATCATTGATTCTAGTGACATCTGATTTCTATGTCACATCGATTTGAGAAATCGATTTGTGATCCCAGGAAGTTTCAACTGCTTTAACTTTCCCTTTCCAATTGATTTGGACAATCGATTTATCCCTATGATCACTTGGATTTTTGTTTAAAGAATCGATTTGGAAAATCGATTAGGTTGGCCCCATACATCAAAGTTGAAGATGTTTTCCAAACTCTACATCGAAATCGATTTGGGTAATCGATTACGACTTCTTGTTTGAAATCTCAATTCAAAGGAATCAATTTGGGCAATCGATGTTGAGACGAGTATGGTTCTGAACTGATATGGAAGTTGCTGAACTGATACGACATCGATTTGAGACATCGATTTAGTAACTACGGTAATCGATTAGGGAAATCGATTAACAATATGACCGTTGGAGTTTTTTTTACTAGCCGTTATGCCCCATCGGTGTCTCAATCGTTTTACCTTCCCCAGTAACAATAACTTGAATTGATTTGACCAGTCGATTGTCACTTCAGAAGGTATAAAAGCAACAGTTACCAATCGATTTTCAGCACCTCTTACAAACCCTAAATCAATTTTCACTTACAATCTTCTGCATCTACTTCAACTTTCTCTGCTGTTTATCACTTGCTTCATCTCTACTGTCAAACATCTCCTACACACAACAATGGCACGAGTAAAACAGACCCAACCCCGAACTCCATCACCTTCAAAATCTTCATCATCTACTGGGAGAACCCCTTCACCTCCCCCAACACTGTCAAAACGGGTTCCTGTACCAACTCACAAGATTTTGGCTAAAGATAAAGGGAAAGGGATTGCCATTGATCAAGGAAAGTCCAACAAAAGGAAGGAGCCACCAACAGGGAAACTCCTTGCTGATGCAATGAAGGAAATCACTCGAAAGAAGAAGAAGAAGAGTGTTTCCTCAACTCCACAAAAGAAGGCACCATCTAAAGAGAAACCAGTAGAAGTTTCTGAGCTGCCTCCTGCTTTTCTAAAGAGAAAGATTCATGAAGCACGCTACATGGATTTTGCATATTTCGATCAAGACGGGTTCACATTTCAGAATCATCTACGCTTTCATGATTTAGAAGTTTTTCTCTCCTTCTCACTCGACTCATATCCTAATCTGATTAGGGCTTTTTACTCAACGTTCAAAATGAGTGAAACTGGATTTAAAGCAATGATGAAAGGTAAGAAGATTTCCATGTCTTTTGAGGAATTCTCGAAGCTCTCGGGACTGCCTTATCATGGAAACTCAGTTGACGGATGCTCCGAAGCCGAAGGTGCTGATGAAGGCTGGGAAGCCTCACTTGATAGTCAAACAGCAGTGCAAGACCTGATGGTTGATGGTTTTGCTGAATCAGTTGCATTACCAATAGGCCAAATGAAGGTTCAACAAAGGATGTTGATGTACGCTCTAACCCGGATGCTTGTTCCAAGATCCAGAAATCACACAGTTGTCCAAAAGATGGACATTGTTTTGTTGTGGGGACTGTGCATAGAGCTCAAGATTAGCTGGGCTTGGATTGTTCTTAAACATATGCTAGAAGCTGCACAGGGAAAGCTGGTGCTTCCATACTCCAGCTGATCACAAAAATTCTGGAGCATTTCAAAGTGTCGTTCAAGGGTGAAGAATCGACGAAAACCATCCTTACTTTTAGTGAATCCATTGTGAACCAAATCCAGCTGCGAAAAGTGAATGGCATTTGGAAGAGACCTCAAACGAATGCTGAACAGACTCAGCAAAATTCTGGTCCAGCTGCTGAACCTCCTGTTGCAACAAACACTGATGTCTTTGCCAAACAGCTGGAATTCATGGCAGCGCAGACCGCTCACAACACAGTCATGGAGGCGTCGAATGCAAGAATGGAAGCTGCAATTCAAAAGCTTCAATCTGACTTGAACTTGGTTGCACAGGATGTTGCAGCAATTCAGGAACATCTAGGCATTAAATTGTCTTTTAGTGATGTTGCTGATATTGGCAGAGAAGCAGCTGAAGAACCTCATTCGACTACTTTAGATAGTACTGAACCTCATGTTGAGGAGACACTTGCTGAGGGTAATACAGCGGTCTCAGCCTCTTCCTTAGATAATAATGAGGAACAGTCTAGTCTAGGTGCTTAGATTTTTAGGTTCTTTGCTGTTTTGCGTTGCTTAGCTTTTTTCTGTGTAATGATCTTGTTCTATGTACTGTTTTGTGGATATATACATATATGATAAACTGTTTTAGTTGATCTATATTGATGACTTCTATTATGTGCCATAATCTGTGTCAATCTGTTGTTAAACAGTTTTTGTTTTTGATCTAACGCCACCATCACCTTTGTTCAGTTTTGTTACTAACATAGGGGGAGAAATTTCACTGCTAAGGACTTCTCATCTCATAGTCTCTCCTTTACGCCTTTTTGGATTAACTAACAAAGGGGGAGAAAATTTATAACTTGTTTATGAACTGCTTCCACTACTGCTACACTAATTATATCTGCTCTGATATTAGTATTGATAGTTTACTCTGATACAGATAAAATTGATCAATTTGAGTTGCCTGATTTGCTCTGGTACTGCTACACAGTTGCATCAATTTGCTCTGATATCAGTTGCTTTGATTTTGATAAACATGATTGATCTAATTTTTTTGCTCGAAGGCAATCTGGTACTGCTACACATCATTAACATGGTACTGATAATACATGATATTTCAGATCTGTTTTGTTTTATAGCTCTAACCCTAACTCCAAAGCATGAATAGCAAGACTGCTCAAATTTAGGGGGAGCTTCTCTCTTTTTTTACATAATGTCATTCCTTGAAATGTTTCTCAAGTTAAAACTGCATGTTTATCACTTAATCAAAAAGGGGGAGATTGTTAGACATAAGTCCATTTTTTGATATTATTGACAAACATACATCTTGTGATAAATCTAACATTTTGAACTAAGAAACATTTCAGGAACAACAACTCAATCCTACAAACTTGAAACAATAGCTTGGAACTCAAGGAATCAACAAAAGTTGGAATATTGTCTTAGCAAATCGATTAGATGAATCAATTGTGTAAAAGAGTTATTTGAAAATGTATAGTCTGTGAGTAAGCAATCGATTAGGCAAATCGACTGGCACAATTATTGAAAATTATTTGTGCAAGTCAGTAGCAAGACGTTCAAGCTAATCGATTTGGCAAATCGATTGTTCACCACAAAGACTAAACTGTTTGTTTTAAATCTATTGACATAATCGATTGTGCATAGTTACAGAGCCAAGCCATTTATTCAAATCGATTAGGTAAATCGATTTCGAATATTAGATTTCAAAATAAACTTGGTCTGCGACAAACACAATCGACTGGCACAATCTATTGAAACAAATGACTTGTTTAACAAGTTTGGCATCAATCGATTTGGTAAAGCGATTGAATGACCCAACTAATAAACTGTTCTTCAGACTTAAATTTGTAATCGATTAGGCACATCGATTGATCTTAAGCTAACTCTCTGTAATGAACCAAAAGCGATTATGCAAATCGATTGGTTGAAAATCACTGAGTCTCTATAACCAGTGAAATCGATTAGAAAAATTGATTGGTACAAAAGTTTTTAGTAACAGAGAAGAATTAGCCTATGGCCAAAATCGATTATGCAAACATTTGAATCGACTAAGCAAATCGATTGTTTTGATCTCGTTGTTGGAACAAAACATCCTAAATCGAATATGCAAATCGATTCAAATATGAACTATTATTCAAATATGAAGAATGCATAAAAATAATCGATTAGTGAAATCAATTAGTTTGTGTAGTTTCAAGATTCAAGAAGAACAAGATTGCGAAATCGATTTGGTAAATCGATTGCACCTGTTTTATTCTTTAATGAATCGATTGGGCAAATCGATTTATCTGCTATAGTTTCTGAAACTATATAAACTGTTTTCATTTACTTCTTCTAAAAATATCCAATACACTTTGACATTCATAGAATTTTCTAATAGTCACTTTCTCACATTGAAAATAACATTAAACTATACTTTTTCGGACTTGAACCTTATTCATTCATGATCAACAAAGGCTGAAAAAGATTGCAAAGAGAAAGACATTTAGAGAAGAAGCTTGCTTGACAAACTCTGTGTATTTCTGTTTTTAGAACATCTGTAAACAAATTCTGTAATCAAATAACATTGAGAAATCCAGTCTTAACTGGTAGTGATCTTTTGTGATTGAGGGATCTCATCAAGAAGACACTTGACTGAAATCTTGGAAGAGTTTATGGGAGATAAACTCTGGGATTCAGGGAGATAAGAATAGAATAGAAAGAATAGTTTAAGATTGATAGGCGAGGAGCTAGAACATCTGTAAACTGATTCTGAGACATTCTAGTGGAAAGGCTAAGATCGGAGTTGATCTTAGGACTGGACGTAGGCCGTTCAACAACGGCTGAACCAGTATAAAAATTATTGTGTACACTTTTCTTTCCCTTATCTCTTTTTAATTTCTGCTTTGATTATTTGATTGTATGCGTAAATGAATTTCTTCGTATCTTGACAATTACATGAAAGGTTGTCTTAGCATGCTTGTATGTGAATCAGTATCTTGAATGATAAATGTATATGTTGCACTCTTCATTTTAACAATAATTGTTATTGTTGATTTTCTTTAGGATTGATCATTTTGGGACCTTGTTTAATCTTTTGTTTAGTAAATTTCGAATTTATTAAATTGTTGCACAGATTGTTAGAATAGGCATTATTCTGCATAGTTTCTGTCTAACTGAGGTCATACCCCCCATCAACAATGATCAACATCGTTGATTATCGTTCCTCATAATATCCAACATAATTAAATCGAATTTCATCAATCTTCTTTAGTTAGAAAATGTTTCTATTTAAATACCAAAGAATGTATTTATTGAGAATAATATAGTTGGAGTTCTTAACACGTAGCAATAGTAAATTGAGCCGTTAAAAGATTGGTACTATTTGTAGTACTATTTCAGGCTATTGTACTACATAGAAACTGTATTGTACTAATTAGAAGATATAAATCATTTCCATATTCTGATGTCATGTCATTAGAGGAACAAAATTCTTTCACTTAAAATTGTGTTTTTAGACGAATATCAATAATTTAAATCAATCTTTAATGTTCCAAAGACATTTCCAGCTTCATTGGCTTTTCCATATAATAACTTTATCAGAGGAAACAATACTTTATAGAACTTCCAAAGACATTTTCTTCATCTAAGAATTTTTCTTTTATCAGAGCGTTGACTTTCTTAGTGGCTTAATTCGATATTACTCTTGTTATTTGAATCAGATGGTCAACAAAAGTCTTGACTCATAATTTATTTTTATCGGAGACAAACGATCATATTTATGCTCTTTTCTTTTGTAATTAGAGAATCATTTATTAACTTATATAACCTTTATTTTGACATGAAAATAAACAATAAAACATTCGTTGCAATGTCTCCAATTAATATATAATAACTTGCTCAATTAGGAAACATAATATTTTCGTGTTATTTACCACTCAAAAATCTACCTTAAAATAAATATTTATTGATATAAATCTTATCTTATAACTTAATATGCACACTAGAAAATATAGTTAGGAAGTTATTATTCTTATTGTTTTTGTTATTATCAAAATATCATTAATGGAATTATAGTTAAAATCATTTTTGCATTAATAATGGGTACCTCCAATATTTCTTATGATTTTTGTGGGCTTTAGGGACATGCTACTGTGAACTGTCAATTTGGCGTTGCTCCCCCTTAAGATACACAAATGCAGCAAGTTGATGCTCTTAATGTTTTCAACCAAATGACGCAGAATGATCCATTTTCTCAATCTATTAATTTGGGTTGGAGGAACCATCCCAATTCTCCCACCGGAACAATAAATACCCATGTAATGATAATTCACTTCTTGGAGCTCCACATGTACGAAGGTCTAAATTAAAATAAATTCTTGACAATTTTGTGAAGTCTCAAACCAAGCAAAATGAATATGTGAATGTCGCTATTAAATATTTTACCATTAAGGTTTATAGCTTGGTCATCCATAACAATGGTAGAGATCCAAATTGCCCAACAAGTTGCGTCTTCTAGTAGAATTTAAGGTAGATTTCCTTAACAAGTTGAAGTTAATTCTAATGAGCATTTTATGGCTATAATCTTAAGGAGTTGTAAACATTTGAAAGATCTTAAAAGTAAAGCTGATAAAGTATAGAGGGATGTGGTAAAAGATGGTGAAGATGATGAAGTGAAATAATAGGTATCTAAGTATGTGCCCCTAAACTTTATCAACCTTCGTTGACATTCCCTTAAAGGCTAGCCAAGGCTAAGCTTGATAGTCAATTCATAAATTCTTTGGAGGTTCTTAAAAAGCTTTATATTAATGCACTGTTCCATGAAGCCTTGCAACAAATGCCCACTTATGTTAAGTTTTTAAAGGACATTTTGAGGAATAAAAGAAAGCTCCAGGATTGTGAGACTGGCATTGAGTGAAGAATGCGTTGTTTTAATCCAAAACAAATTATCTCCAAAATTAAAAGATTCATGTAGCTTCTTTATCCCTTGCTTAATTGGTAATATTAGATTTGAAGAAGCTTTATGTGATTTGGGGGAAAGTGTTAGCCTCATGCCCTATTTTGTTTGTAAGAAGTTGGAGTTGGCGTAGTTAAAACCCACCATTAACTCCCTCCAATTGGTGGATCAACCCGACAAATACCCCATAGACATCTTGGAGGATATTCCTATTAGGTTGAGAAATATTTTTATTTATGTTAACTTTGTTGTGCTTGAAATAGAGGAGGATGCAGAAATCCCCATTATTTTTAGTAGATATTTCTTTGCTACTTCATGTGGCATTGTTGATGTCAAGAATGACAAGTTATCTTTAATGGTTGTTGATGAAAAGGTATAACTTGATTTATTTAAATTAATGAAACAACCTTGTTTTGAGGATCCATGTCGTAGGATCAATTTGTTACATCAATTATTGCCACAAGTGGCAAAAGATGCTTCCTTAGAATCTAAGTTAATTGATAAAATTCAAGAAAAGGCAAGGAGTAAATCAGTGAAACATGTTCGTCGAAGATGTGCTCCATGGAAGCCCCATGGATGGACGATGTTAAAAGAAAAAATTTAGATATTAGGAGAAAGATATATAAGTCAAGACTCCTTAAATTTTGAAAACCATAATTTGGAATTTGGATGAACATTTTACTCGTCAAGCTAAAGACGTTAATTTAGCGCTTCTTAGGAGACAACTCAAATATTTCGTTCACTTTATTACTCCTATTTTTATTTTATTTTTAATTTTTTTTATTATTTTGATTTGAAAATTTGATAGGTTTGAATTGAGGGTTATTTTGATTAATTTTGAGGTGAAAAATATATAAGATTGAGGAATAAAAATTCAAGATAAAAGAATCACACTTAGGGTGTGGGAGCTGCCATAATCGTATACAATAATTGATTTTCTAGATGTGTTGGCATAGTGTTCCATGAGTCAACTACCATGAATCGGCTAATGTGAAACCAATTAGTTACGATCAATTAGCTACCACGAATCAGCTGATGCGAAACCAATAAGCTCCACAGTGAGTTCTTAGCTTTTTTCTTTTCCTACTTCAAGTTTATTATCTATTTGTTTTTTTTGTATTTCCATTTTGTTTTTTTTTTCTTTTCATGTCATCATATTTTAGTTTTGTGATTTTTGCATGGTAGCAGCTTATTTGCTTTATAATTTGTTTTGTCCTCCCATAATAGGTTTGTGCATTTTCTAATTTGGGATCTTCGAGACACCTACGAATTGAAGCTATATTACACATTCTTGTGATATGCTAATAAGCACTTTCTTATCCTTGCAAGTTGATAATTAGTAGAAAAATGAATTAATTTTGTGTTTCTCATTGGTTGAGCTTATAAATGCGAGGTTTTTTTCCCTTTTCTTTTGTTGAATGTTTGTTCCTTATTGATTGTGCTCTTTAGAATTTAACCTATAACTATTTTGAGGCTAAATAATTTTTTTGTTGGCATATGTCAAAATGATTAAGTAATTTTAGGAATGGCTAAATTACACTTTTGATCCCTTAAGTTATTTTTAAATTTCATTTTGGTTCTTTAAGTTTTATTTGTTTCATTTTAGTTTCTTAAATTACAAACGGTCGACATCTAATTTTGTCTTTTTTTTTTTTTTTTTAATATTGACAAAAAGAACTAATAAAATGGGTATTTTGAATATTTTAACCTAACTTTATATTTTTTTAATTTCAATATATAAATTTAATTTAATTTTTGGTATGATATTCGTTTGTTAATGAAAAGAGATATATGTTTGGTTTTTTATATTTATTCACTACTTTTTTTGGTCTAATAATAACATGGTAATAAAACAATTAATTCAAAACTTTTTATTCTTATTTAATAAATAAATAAAACAAATTTAAATATAAAATTAATAATAGTGAGACTTTTTGTAAAAAGATTCATTAAAAATGAGAAAACACGTTTTTATACATTCAGCAACACGCTATGTGCTTTAGGCGCGGAATTTGCGCTTCAGACGCACAACATCTACTATCTGACATTTACTGCATTTTTCACCTCTTTCGAGTTCAATTTTTGTTCCGGTGTCTTCATAAGAATTGTAGTTATGGATCTTAGCTTTCATTTGCACTTGGTTTAACTCCAATTGGACATATATAACTCTAGATATGGCTGAAATACTCCACATAAGTCATGTTGATTTCTCACCAAAAGTCAGCACTGCACTAAAATAAAGAAACATCGCAAAACTACGAAAAATCTCTACTAATCAAGGAAATAAAAACTTAAACATATCATTAAATCCAAGAACTAATATCAACAAAATATATCATTAAATTAACTAATGGTTAAAGATAAATAAGACTAAAAACAATGAAAAATATGCATGTGATGAAGAGTCATCACTGATTTAATGACCCCCACCCTCAAAGCCGAGGAAACAACTCGCATCTTAAGCTGAAAAAATGACTCGCACTCCAAAGAGCAACCATTGGTTCTCTGTTGCGCCATTCTTACGCAACATTCTCTATAATCACCCATTTCAAAAAAGAAAAATAGAGAAGTATTTGAATCTGCTCTTCGGTGAACACCGTTAATTATTTGTCGTGACATTCTTAAACAATATTCTCTATAATCACCCATGTCAACTCATACTAAAAAAAATAAGAGAAAGAAGAAACACATTATCTAAAGGAGACAACTATAGTTCATGAATTTGATATCATTTTTTTTTTTATTAAATTTTGATATTTTCTATATATTACATATCTAATTGTCGATTTTAACTTTTATACAAATATGCACCTCTTAATTTGATGCAGCCCGTAAATAATTGAAATTCTAAATAATTACTTTTTTGTTTGTCTTTTATGTACCGAAGTAAACTTTATTGGTAACTCTTTATTTTTAGTTAGGAGGACAAGTATCTTTTGCTTGCAATTCAAATACTAATGATGTTTCACTTTCTTGTACAGGGACTCTAAAACTATACATCATTTGTAGTTAAGATTTCTCTATTTCTTGAGGTTCGACTAGTAGCGCCAATATTATAGTTACAAGTTCTCTTCTTACTAAACTCAAGTACTTGTGTTTTAGTTATCTTATCATATTTGAATGTTTAAATTTGGGTAATCATTATATTGTTATCTTGTTATAAGTAGGTATTTTTTGTAATGATAACTTTTGTTTATATTTTATTTAGAAGAATTAATCATTTTTATATATTTGTTTGTGTAACAAAATTAAGATTAAATGAGGTAAAGTTGCAACTGGTTTACGTTATTAGGAAAGCGAGGACCAAATGAACAGTTGTCATGAGTTAACATTTTACGTTATTTGATTCATAACTATAATCTATATTATTTGTTTAGACTATTGAGACCGGTAAGACTATCGGTCAGGGCCTAACATGGAAAATGGCCCACAAAAAGAAAGTGAACCTTCATCACCTAATAACAAAATAAGATCATCAAATACAAATAATACACATAGAGGAGATCAAAGTCCTTCTAATGTGACACTTGAACCAATTGTTTTTTTTATTTGTTTTTTTATGCAGGCAGTGAGAGTATTGGGAGAGCTTTGATTTCTGAATTTGGTATTTGAGTGACATTTATAGAAGAGAAATGAGAGTTTTATTTGGCGCAAAGATATTGAAAAGATGAAAAGAAAGCATCCACCATTGCCACCATAGGAGTATACTTTGTCTCAGTAGGTTACAATTAAACAGACCTCTTAGAGAATTGAAAGAGGTTGCCAAGGTGAGCATTAGTACAATTCCTCATTCACAAGTCTATCTTTGAAGAGTTTTTTTTTATAGATAAATGTTAGTAGTTAGTATATATATGTTAGGGAGAACGAAAAATATTAGTGGCAGATATTGAATCTTGAACCTCCTGCATTGCATATAATTTATTCCCCTGGACTTAATTACCTAGCCGCAAAGTTTAGGTAAAATTATTGATTCCGTATAAAATGAAATCTATTATGCAGGGAGTTAACAAAAAAATTGGTGGCTCAATGCATGAATTGGCTGCAAACGTTGATGAATATGCTTGCGGTAGGATTGGTGTGGTTCTGGATCAACACTCTTTGATGAGCTTGGACTTAATTATATTGGTCCTTTTGATGGTCATAGCATTGATGAACTTGTTGCAACTCTCGAAGAACTTAAGAGTTCTAAAAAAACTGGTCCTGTACTAATACAGGCATTTCAATTTTATTTTGTCATTCATTTACATGATTCACCTCATAAATTAACCACTTCTTGCTCATTCAACCTAATAGTATGTATTTAAATAAATATTAAGGTCATCGTCTATTGATATGGCCTTAGTAGTGCTTAAAAATAGTGTGCGTCTATCACCTTACAAGCCAATTTTATAGGAGTTACCGAGTTTGATCCTGCAACTGGAAAACAGTTCAAGCCCAAGGCTGCCACCAAGGCATACTCAACACACTTTGCCAAGGCTTTGATTGCAGATGCAGAAGCTGACAAAAATATTGTTGGAATCCATGCTGCAGTGGGAAGTGCAATTGTCATGAATATCTTCCTTCACAGTTTCCCTTCAAGATGCTTTATGTTGGGATAGCAGAACAGCATGCTGTTACATTTGCTGCAGGTCTGGCTTGTGAAGGTCTTAAGCCTTTTTGTGCACTTTACTCATCCTTCTTGCGGAGAGCTTATGATCAGGTACGATAACAACTCTCTCTACATCTCTTGCATAGTTTATAGCCTTTGAATTTGGATTTGGTGTAGTGTCCTAGTTTTGAACAGTTTTTTTTATCTTTTTAAAATTAAACCCAATATTTTTCTCTTTCAGTTGTGGTATGTGGTGTCAAAGACATTGGCTGAAGATGCTGCCTGGAAATTTGTAAGAGAAAACAACATTGACATGGTTACTATTAATTCAGCAATGGTCATAGGGCCTCTCTTGCAACCAGTCCTAAACACAAGTGTTGCTGCAGTTTTAAACTTTGTTAATGGTAATTATTACTATTTACATGTAATTCACTATGCTGTACAAAACTCTATTTTCTAGTTTAATGCCATTTCTGAATCTAGCTATATGAATACTGAATAGGCAAACAGAAAATATTGAAATGGAATTTAAAATACAATATTTAAAGGAGGGTAAGATAAGTGCAATCTGTTTTTACATTCAAACTATGTGCATTTTAATCATAACAATTATTGTTGAGCTGGATGAGAGTTTGTTTCTTTTTATTTCTAGCTTAATGTTAACCATTGTTTAATTATTAAACAGACTAATAGTTATTGTTGGGCTGAATGAGAGTCTATTTCCTGTTATTTCTGGTTTGGTTGTTGTTTAATCTTTTACTACGTATGTATTTATTTTTAATTCATATCATTGATTTTTTTCTCCCAACATGTCGATAGTTGGTTATTGAGTTTTATTTTGTTGTTATTTTAACAAATATTATCATTTCATATGTGCTTCAAATATATTTGTCTAAAGAAGCATGTGATAGAGGAGGCAAAAAACTCAAATAATCCTCAATCCACTTGAGATTCTACAAACTGGACAAATGATATTTACTCAAATAATCCTCACTCGATATAAGGTTCTCTCTCTTTACTTTATTTTGGTTTATCATCAAAATTTTGATTTTTCTTATTAAACGAGTTAATATTGTTGCGATCTCTCTAAAATTTAATGCAGGAATTGAAATGGCAGCGAATTCTTCTAATGGAGATCACCAAACAATACCTAAGCAACCTCCTTTGCCATATTCCATGCATTTGTCCAAATTCTTTTAGGTCATAACAATATTCGCCTCTTTTTTTTTTTATCAGTAATTTTCTTGCCACATTATTGTTCTCATTTATCAATAAAATTGTGTTAAGCGAAACAATCATTGGTTAGATTTTATTTATTTTATGGTTAAAAAAACCTCATTTTTTGTTATATTAGTTGAACGTGATGATCATAATAAATATTTATGAGTTTGTTCTTTCACTACTTGCAAATTAGTGTAATTTACTTTTACGCAGAACTGAGAACACAACCACTATACGTTACAAACTTCAAAAGATTGAACCATTGGAGCTTATTACCATTATGATTGTTTGGTTTTTAATTAGTACTATTTGGTATGGAGATAGGAAAGTAGGTAAGGATAATTCTAAGGTTATCAAATGAACTCACTTCTAGGTGCTTTGTAGCTTTTGCAATTTGTACTTGGTGTTTTCAATTACTAAAGGAAACTTTTGTTAGTATATTTAAAAATCATGAGCTGTTTTTGCACACCTTGTAAGTGGACTTGATCTAGTTTTAGCTACCACTGTATGCTGTCAGTGAGCTTCGGATGCATGCAACTGGTTAGCTGGATTTTTTTTACGGTTCTTTTGGATTTTGAGGTAGGATATAATAGGTTTGTGATAGCCTTCAATCTTCATAGGGTAATAACACACTAACAGTTGTTGTTAAATTATGCACTTGTATGAAAGACAATACAACATTTTTGTTTTTCAACAACATTTGAAAAATGTTGTCAAAACACAGAAAAATGTTGCCAAAGAGAATAGGCAACATTTTTCATGCGTCTCATATGCGAGCGTTGTCTATTATTTTTGGCAACATTTATTTTGCACTTTTGGGCACACTATTTATAAACGTTGCCTAAACTATATGATCCAGGGACCATAAATGTTGTAGTGAGACAACTTAACTTAAGAATTATGGTCCATCAGAATATGTTGCCAATTGATATGTGAAATCCTATTAGTTGAGCTTTGTATCCTCTATTTGTATGACGTTAAATAATTTAGTATACGGAGAGATATGGCTTTTGAGGATTGAATCTCTGCCAAGTCATAATCTTTCTTTTGTAATGAATCAATGTTAGTGGCGGTGGAGTGGAAGGATAGTGGTTTGACGTTTGATATGGGCATGATCAAGAGCGGATTCAACCCCGAACCTTACAAAATCCTCTTCTTCTAAAGGATCCTCTCCATCTCTTGCAAAGTATAGGCGTTTTACTCCTTCCTTTTTGTATGACAAAGAGGGAGAATTAAGATAGTTTTTATTCTATTTTTAGAAATCCTTTTTGTATCTAGGATTCTCTGAATATGCTAATACATATTGATATTTTGTATCTTCAAATGAATTAATGAAAAAATAAAGCTTATGTTGAAATTATATGCATGTTTTACAATTATGTCAAAAATCACTTACTGCATAAATTGAGGGGAGCTTTTAAGCCCTTCAAAATTAATATTAGAATCAGAATTAAAATCTAAATTTACATGTTTTTCATCATCAAAGAAGGCATTTGAATCACTCAGCATATTGAAATTAAACATCATTTTATAAGGATATAGAATTAATTTTCATTGAAACTAAAAATCAGTTAGTTGATATTTTCACCGAACCTCTTTAGAAGGATCGTTTCAAAAATATTTTGGAAAAACTCTCAATCTTCAAAATGTCGAAATTAAAAATAAGCATCGGTCACGACGTGCTGGTTATAAAAATTAAGCAAAGGGATAAGCATGCATATTTCTTATCAATAGAAGAAGAGTTTGACGGCAAGTCATGGTTTTATGATATCAAATCATATGTTAAGAATAAAGAATAACCATTGGGTATTTTAGAGAACGACAAGAGGGTTTTAAGGAGGTTGTCGATGAACTTATTCTTAGATGTTGATGTTCTTTATAAGATAAATCATGATATGGTTCTCCTTAGATGTGTGGATCAAGCAAAAATAGAGAAACCATTCAAGAGGTTCACGAATGTTCTTTTGGAACTCGTGCAAATGGGCATGCAATGGCAAGAAAAATCTTCTGGGCTGGCTACTATTGGTTGACCATGGAGTCTGATTGCTTTAGTTGCGTAAAGAAATGTCATAAATGTCAAATTTATGCTGATAAAGTAAATGTACCACTCACCTCTTTGAAAGTTTTAACATCACCATGGCCATTTTCGATGTGAGGAATAGATGTTATTGGACTCGTTGAGCCTAAGGTTTTAAATGGGAATGGATTTATCCTAGTAGCTATTGATTATTTCACAAAATGGGTTGAGGCCGATTTTTATGCCAATAAGACGAGAAGTGTAATTGTCAGATTCATCAAAAGAGAATTGATTTATTGATATAACTTGCCAAATAAGATAATCATTGACAATGCGACCAATCTGAATAATAAAATGATGAAGGAGTTGTGTGATAGTTTCAAAATTCAGCACCATAATTCTTTGTCATATCATCCAAAAATGAATTAGGCCGTAAAAGCAACAAATAAGAATATCAAGAAGATCATACAAAAAGATGGTGAAGACATATAAGGATTGGCATGAAATGCTTCCCTTTCCATTGCATGCCTATAGAACATCTGTTTGTACCTCAATAGGGGCAACTCCTTTCACATTGGTGTATGGAATGGAAGTGGTACTTCCCATTGAAGTTGAAAGTCCCACGATCAGAGTCTTGATGGAAAAAAATTGAAAGAGGCTGAGTGGGTTCAATCATGATTTGACCAATTAAATCTCATAGAAGGAAAAAGAATGATAGCTCTATGCCACGACTAGCTATATAAAAAAAGACTTATAAAGACATACGAGAAAAGAGTTTGTCCTCGAGAGTTTCAAGAAGGGAACTTGGTGTTAAAGAAAATATTGCCCATAAAAAAATATTCTCGTGAAAAATGTACCCCGAATTATGAATGACCATATGTTGTGAAAAAAGCTTTCTTTGAGGGAGCTCTAATACTCACATAAATGGATGGCACTTCCAGTAAATTTAGATGCACTAAAAAAATATAATGCTTAAAAAAAATTATGATTGAAAAAATGTGTTTGCTATGTTGAAAACCTGAAAAGGCGACCTAGGAAAAAGTAGAGCATCCCGATGGATTGGAAACTTGGAAGAGCAGTCCATGCAAAAGTTAGGAATAAAAAAAAATCAAGCGCTTCAAACTGGGGTAGTTATTATTCTAGCAACCTAACTAATAGGAGTCCTAAATTACAAGAATGATTAGGGTTTGTTATGCCTCCAACTAAAGCTAAAGACATTTGTCCCCACATTGTAACCCCTGCCTCATTTGTTTTGTTTTCAATACAACGAATGTACATTTTCCAATATTGTCATTTGATGTTGTAAGTTACAATTTTTCTAAACTAATTCAGTTTCATGGTTGATTGTTCTAACATTTTAAAATGTTGTTTTATGATAATAATTGTTAGAATTTGAAATATGTGGAAAAATAAAAATATTCTAAATATTTTGACATTTGGAAAGCAAATGCACGGGAACTCGATAGATTCTCAACATGTATGAGTGTATATAAAAAAAGTGAAGGATAATCATTTTAAACAATGAACTTTATTTTACCTCGAAAAAGGGGGGTCCCACGAGACATACTAGAGTCATCATGCAAAAAATGGTTGTTATTTTCATTCATTCATCCATTGAATCTTGTCGCCGTAGAGGATAATAAGGATCAGGGAATCAAAGAAATGAGCAGGAACTGATCATTAATTCATGCCACACATAAATTATGCATAATTTACTCATACTCACATGATTCATGCATCATCATTCACACTTTACCTATACCCAACAACCCTATATAATGCATAACACATGCGTGAATCATTCATACCTCATATTTATACTTTATTTATACTCAACAACCATTAACGCTCGCATTACAAGTATCATATACATATTCTCCCTCTTTATCTATCTTCAAGATTGGACTACCTTTGTTCATGTCGATCTACGCATTAGTAACCAATCTGAAGACGATCATTTTTATTTCTATGGATCTATGCATCAGAAGCCAATTCAAAGACAGTCATTTTTTTATTTCTATGGATATACGCATCGGTAACTATTTCGAGGATGATCATTTTTTATTTCTATAGATCTACACATCGGTAACCAATCCGAAGACGACCACTTTCATTTATGTCGATTTAAGTATCGGCGAACAATCCAAAGACGATCATTTTTTACCTCTATAGATCTATGCATCGGTAAACCAATCCGCAAACGGTAATTTTTTATGGATCTACGCATCAGAAAACAATCTGAAGATGATCACTTTCATTGATTTTGATCTACGCATCGGTAACCAATATGAAGACGATCATTTTTTTTATTTCTACGGATCTATACATCAGTAAACAATTTGAAAACAATTATTTTCACTTATGTCGATTTACACATCGGTAATCAATCTGAAGACAGTCATTTTGCACATTTCAAAACAACATTTATCACTTTAACATTTCTGGAATATTGTAATACATGTGTTTGTTATTGGACAAAATTTATGTCCTTATATTTACTTGTCTTTTACTTGATTATATGAAAATAAAAATTATTATTATTCATATTTTCATATTTTTCAAATAAAATATAATTAAATAGGGGCAGCTGTAGTACCCCAATTTTGTACAACTTATTAAAAATAATTCAAAAAATAATAATATTCATTTTTATTATAATATATCAAATTTTTTTATATTTGCTTTCATAATCATTAATACAAAAAAGGAAAATATATACATAAAAAAAGGAAATAAAAATAGTGTAGTTAAAAATCAGGTTCATTATGTCTCATCAATCTACAATGACAAATCAAATTACAATTTTAAAGTCAAATCAAATTACAATAAGTAGGCTCATTATGTCTCATCAATTTACAATGTCAAATCAAATTACAGTTTTAAAACCAAACTTTAAAAATTAAGCCAAATTAAATTACAATAAAATTAAGTCAAACCAAATCAACTTAAGTCAGTTGCTCATGTTTTGCCTCTATTTTGTTCTCTATTGCTGCCCATGCTCACTATCAAACCTTGCTCTGCTGATGTTGACTACTATTGATGCACAAATTTTGTTCACTGATACATTTGTACCTATTGTAACTAATTTGAGAAACAAAAAATAATATGTCAGCCATTGTACACATTATACATAGGAAAGAGACAAATTTTTTAGTTTTAAAAAAAAATAAAAGACAAATTAAAGCTGCAAATAAAAAGCTCAAGAAATGAACAGATAAAAACAAAAATAGGCTAAGACCATGGATGCATCAGATGTGCAGAAAAAAAACTCAGATGATGAGCAAAGGAAAAGAAGCATCAAACAAGGAACTTGAAAGCTCAAACAAGGGCATAGACAAAGAAAACAACTAAACAAATAAAAACTCTATAAATACATATTCTTTAAATTTCATGAAAGGAGAAAATCATATATTAACTCTACTAAAAAAAATACATATAAAGAAGGGAAATGGAAGGAATCAGATAGAGTATTAGTGACAAACAACAAATAGAAAACATCAAGGTGTTTTTTGTCTCTTATACAATAAATCTATTGTTCTTTATCTTTATCATACAATCACTCTATTGTTCTTTATCTTTATCATTTAATGATCGAAATATAAAAAATAACACTAAAAATTCAAACCTATGATGATGTCGTCCTTGACGTCGCCGCTGTCCTTACCATTGTCGCTGACCTTGTCGTCGATGTTGTCCTCGCCTTCATTATTGTCATCGTTTCTTCGTTTCTTTTTTGTTTTCCATTTCTATTTTTTTCCATCCGTGTTTCTGCCAACAAGTGGTCGCCTCCTTTGTGTTGTAATGTGGTCGCCTCCTTAAAATGAAACTAGGATTTTTAGTTTTATGCTTTAACCTTTTCTTTGTTAAGTTGGACTTGGATTATAGTAAAAAATTGTTCTTAAGTTAAGTTGGGCTTGGTTCTAATAAAAACAAAAAACAAAACAAAAGTTTGTTCATATAAATTCAGCTCATTTGGAGCTGATTTTTGTTTTATTAAAAAATAGCTATTTTGCTTTATAAGTTAAATATCAAATTTCATAAAATGAAAAAAAAAACAAGCAAATATTTCATTAAAGATTAACTAAATGTGATATTTTTTTAAATCTTTTAGTTATTAGGACACATGTTGTAACAACTTGGTGGTTCTAAATTTCATCTCCAAAGATAAATTAATAAATTAAAACTCATAAACAAAATTAAAAGTTAATTAGAAATAACATATTTTAATCCTTGCGTTTCATAATACAAATTTTACATTTTGATAATTTTAAAATTTATTTTCATAAACAAATAAACCTAAAAATCAACTTTTGAAAATTTGATTAATTAGATGTGAGATTTTTTTTATCTTGGAGTTGTTAAGACATAAGTTGAACTATTTGGTGGTTTTGAAACTCAATTTTTAAATCGAAAATAATATAAAATATTTTTAAGAGGATTAAATATATGGCCTTTTTTTCTTACTTGTTGAGTTTTTTGAGACACAAGTTATACAACTTGATCGTTATAAAACTCACATTTTTAAATAATTACTCAAATCAAATAAACTCTTTTATTTTTCTTTTCGTCAATATATTCTTTTTTTTTTATCACAAAACAAATTTTCTTTAAAAAACACTCAACACATCAGTAATTTTTCAACTAAGAATTACGTAACTTTGATTTTTTCATCGCACCGGCAAATACGTTAAGCACGTTAATAGAAACTTATTTTTGTCATTTATTTCTTAAGCACACATTTATTCCAAAATCATATTAAAAAAATAATAATAATTGTTATTCATATTTAATAATAAGAAGAAATAAATATACTTAAGTTAATAATAATATTGCACAATTAATTATAGGTAATCGTGTTTTAACGTCTTAGAGTGATAATATACTCGAACTCAAAATTTGATTTTATAAACTATTATTTTTTTAATTATATTTTTTAAGTAGCTACTCCATTGAACTCAAAATACACTCAAAATCTTAGATGGCCACCTAAATATGTATCTGTTTTTTTTTTCTTTCCTACAATTTTAGTCATTTTAACGAAGTATAGTGTCACTCTTTCAAAAGTGCGACCTCCCTTCATTTTAATAAAATAAAAAATATAAATACAAAGCAATGTCACCATTTGAACAGTCGAGGTTTCCTATAAATTCGTTTCTTCAAAATCTGACTTCCTACTGGTGTTAAATGTAGAGTATATTAGTATTAAAATTTGAAAGTAAGATAGATTAAGATATTAATTTCAAAAATGAGTTTTTAAAAAGAATTCCCGATATATTAATTGTAGTAAGTTAGACTATCCTAATTTGGTTTGTTTTAAATAATCTATCTTTAAAAAAAAACTTACCTATCTACTTCTTTTCAAAGATATATACGATCTATTCTATTTTTTGAATTTTAAAGATTACGCAATTTGTAAATGCGGTTTCTTAAAAGACATCTCCTTTAATAACAATGATATCATGTTGATTTTTGTATATGTAATTTAAAAAAACAAATTACAGGAGATCCCTTTGAAAAGGCGAATTTATACTACCCAATATTGTTGTTGTTTTTTTTAATAAAAAAAAAAGAAAATAGTAAAATTAAATTAAACAATAATTAATTATTATAAAATTCATTAAAATTGAAAAAAATAAAATATATTAAAATAATTACATAAATTAATTATAGTTGTGAGTAACATTTGAAGAATATTTTCAAATACGACAAATTAATCGACATAATCTGTATTTTATTTTTAGTTTTGTTTTGTTTAAAATATAACTAAGTTAATTAAATATTTACATGATTTAAATATAGTTTTAAATATTTAATTTATTATTTTTATGATTTAATACTACATAACTTTTAATATTTTTGAATTGTGTTAAATCAATATAATATTTTATAATTTATCAATTTATTTTAATTCAAATGCTAGTAATATGTAAGGGATGAATGCCTTATACCCAAAAAATTCAAACGACTTGTTCAACAAGATTGCTCTCTTTAATAGAATGTGTGCTGAGGAATAAAATAACAACTAATTTCCAATAAAATAGGACTAATTTGATCTCGGTGGCTGCTTACATTTTCACCAACAACCAATTTCACCAACCAACTTTCTATGCAAAATAAACATATTATAAACACAAAAACCAATGTAGTAAACTACATATTTTTTCAATCATTCCAATGGAAAAACGTCACATAGTAGTAGTTCCTAGTGCAGGGTTCACACATCTAGTCCCAATTATAGAATTCTCCAAACGACTTGTTCATCTCCACCCACAATTTGAAATAACATGCATCATCCCTTCCATTGGTTCACCACCATCTTCCTCTAAATCTTACCTTCAAACCCTTCCACCATCCATTTCTTCTATTTTCCTTCCCCCCATAATCCTTGACCAAGTTCTAGATCCTAAAGTCCTTGCAGTCCAAATTGAACTCTCAGTTACACAATCTTTGCCATACATAAAACAAGAATTAAATTCCTTGTGTTCTAGATCCAAGGTTGTAGCTTTGGTTGTTGATGTTTTTGCACATGATGTTTTGGATTTAGCTAAGGAATTCAACCTTTTGTCTTATATATACCTTCCACAAGCTGCTATGCTTCTTTCTACTTACTTTTATTCATCAAAATTGGATGAAATTATTTCTAAGGAATCTAGAGACCCAAATGAACCTATTAAGATTCCTGGTTGTTTACCTCTTTGCATCAATGATCTACCAATGCCTTTTCAATTTAGATCCAATATTGGTTACAAAAAATTTCTTGACCGTGCAAAAAGGATTCAACTTCCTGATGGGGTTTTTGTGAATAGCTTTGTTGAATTGGAAAAAGAGGCTGTAAAAGCTTTGAAGGAAGAGAGTAAAGAGAAGAAGCCTATGGTTTTTTGTGTTGGACCCATTATTCAAAAAGGGTCAATTTTTGGTGAGGAAAATGGGTTGGGTTTGGAGTGTTTAAAATGGTTGGAAAAACAAGAACCTAAATCTGTTTTGTATGTGTCATTTGGAAGTGGTGGTACACTTTCACAAGAACAATTTAATGAATTAGCATATGGGTTGGAATTGAGTGGTCAAAAGTTTCTTTGGGTTGTGAGGGAACCAAGTGGTGTTGCTAATGCTTCTTACTTTGGGGGTGAAATTAAGGACCCTTTGAAATTTTTACCAAATGGGTTTTTGGAGAGAACAAAGGAACAAGGGTTTGTTGTTCCTAGTTGGGGTCCACAAATTCAGATACTTGGACATAGTTCAACTGGTGGATTTTTATCTCACTGTGGTTGGAATTCAGTTCTTGAAAGTGTTGTGTATGGTGTGCCTATAATTGCATGGCCATTGTTTGCTGAACAGGGAATGAATGCAGCTATGCTATGTAATGGTTTGAAAGTGGCATTGAGACCAAAAGTTAATGACAATGGGTTGATTGAAAGAGATGAAATTGCTAAGGTTGTGAGAGAATTGTTGGAAGGTGAAGAAGGAGTTGAAATTCGTAAGAGAATAGAACATTTGAAAAATGTTGCGGCTGCTGCAATAGATGAAATGGGATCATCAACTAAGACCTTGTCAGAAGTGGCTGATATTTGGAAAGACATTTAGCAATTAGCATAGCAAGAAGACATATTATTATTTGTGATTTATGAGATTTTGTTCTTGTGTGATTACAAATTTTCAATCCTTTTTATACTAGATCCATTCTTATATGAAAGAGTATCTTATCAAAAATATTGTCCATTATATAAGACTTTCTTTAAATTAAAAAAAATATATATTAGTTAGTATTTTCACTAAAACACCTTTAAATGACATATATGTACTCGAATTCGGATCTTACAGTATAAATTTTTAATAATAAATATATCATTTTATTTATAAAAAAAACAAATATAAATAATTAAAAGACCAATTACTTCTCCTTTTAATAATTGAAAAATGTTTTTGAAAAGAGAATGTTTGTAACTTATGATTTATTTCATATTTTTGTTAAAATTCTAATTATTTTGTATGGGGAAATTCTTATATTGTTTTAAATATGGATGCAAAAATGCTTTTAAAATGTTAAAGAGTATATATTAGAAGTAGAGATACAAAATTACTATTAAAAATTTTTGACAACTAAAAAGTTTAAAAATTTTCAAAGGGACGACAAATAAAATTTTAAAATTTCATACGAAGTGGAAACTTATTATATATATATATATATATATAAATTTTAGATTTATATTAAATTTTATTTTGTTCGTTATTTTGACGTGGCATTTATTTTTCCATCTTGTTAGGGTGTTTGTTTGATTTAAATTGACATATCAAACTTCAATCAAATGCTAATGAAGATTCAATCAATCACTTTGTTATAGTTTTTATCTTATTATATGAATATTTCATACACTTTAATTTTATCATATTTATAAATGTTGTCGTACTTGTAGACATTGTGCCGTTTTATACTATTAATTATTTTCGATTTTAACGAATTTAAATTGTATTGTTATTAATGAATGTAATTTCTATTAATTTAAATGAATAAATATTTTTTGTTTGATTTAAATTGACATATCAAACTTCAATTAAATGCTAACGAAGATTCAATCAATCACTTTGTTATAGTTTTTATCTTATTATGTGAATATTTCATACACTTTAATTTTATCATATTTATAGATTTTATCGTACTTGTAGACATTGTGCCGTTTTATACTATTAATTATTTTCGATTTTAACGACTTTAAATTGTATTGCTATTAATAAATGTAATTTCTATCAATTTAAATGAATAATTATTCTTTTTAATATATAAAAAATCACTAAGAGAGGGTTGTCAACGTTGAATGAATCACACCCACATTTTTTTTTTAGTATTTATGACAAACAAAATACAAATAACTAATGGGTCACAAATTTTCAAGGTACAAAAAATTCATTTAAATTTTTCTTCTTTTTCACCATTTACTACTATCACCTAAAAACTTCCATCAAAACACATATATTCCTCCCAAATCTCTCCAAACAATTACCAAATTCCAATACTGCCCTTGTAGAAGTTCCATCATCTTTCAAAGCATCTCCAGCAGCATCTCTCAACTCTCCAATCCTTTCCCTAATCCCATTTTCTTCACCATCAAACATCACCCCTTTAATCACCTTAACAATTTCCTCTCTTTCAACCAAACCATTCTCATTAATCTTTGGCCTAATTGCCACTTTAAGTCCATCACATAACAAAACAGCATTCATTTTTTGTTCAGCAAATAATGGCCAAGCAATCATAGGCACTCCCAACACAACACTCTCAAGCACTGAATTCCAACCACAATGAGTCAAAAATCCACCAACTGAAATATGACTCAAAATTTGTGTTTGTGGACCCCAATTAACAATAACTAACCCTTTTCCTTTTGTTCTTTCTATAAACCCTTTTGGTAAAAAATTTAAAGGGTCATCATTATTTTTAACACCAAGATAAGCTTCATTTGATGAATCACTAGGTGCTCTTAAAACCCATAAAAAATTTTGATCACTCAATTCTAACCCAAAAGCTAACTCATTTAATTGTTCTTGAGAAAGTGTTCCACCACTTCCAAAAGAGACATATAAAACTGAATTAGGAATTTGATTCTCCAACCACTTCATACACTCTAAATCTGAATCTGACCCTTTTGATTCATTATTTGTCCCATTTTGAATAATGGGTCCCACAAAAAAAACAGAACCATTGTGTTTTTCTCTGTTTTGTTCTTCTAATGCTTTCAATGTATTTTCCTCCATTTTCATGAAACTGTTAACCAAAAATCCATCAGCAAGATTGAGTCTTTTGCAACGTTGGAGAATCAAATCATAAGCAAGACTAGATCGGTGTTGAAAATGTTCAGGTAAATCATTGCCATGAATAGGGATACAACCAGGAATTTGAATAGCTTCTTTGTGATCTCTATATTCACATGAAACTTCTTCATGAAGTTTTGGTAAATGGATGAAAAGTGAGAGTGTCATTGCAGAAGGAGGGAAGTAAATATAAGATAAAAGGTTGAATCTTTTCGCTATTTCGAGCGATTCGTTAGCGAAAGGATCGGAAATTAGAGCAAGAATTGGTGTTGTTGATGATGAAGAGAGTGATGAGATTATGTTGTGGAAAGATGGCATGGATTGAGAAACTGCAAGTTGGATTTGAACTGCTGGAGAAAGATGTTGTGGGAGGTTTTGTTTGTTGATTGGTGGAAGGAATGTGTAGTTGATGTTTGGAGGAAGAGATTTGAGCAATGTGAGGGTGGATGGAAGAGGTGAATCAATGGTTGGGAAGATGCATGTTATGTGAAAGTGATTATGGAGATGAATGAGGTTTTTGCAGAATTGAATGATGGAAGCTTGGTGGCTAAATGCAGGGATTGAAATTACTGCTATATGAATTGTTTTGGCCATGGAATTGAATTTTTAGTTGAAAGTTTTTTATGGTTTTGGGTATGGAAGAGTTTATGAATTTTTGTAATTCTATTTATGGTTGGTTATTTACCATGACACACAAATTTTGATACCCAATTCAGACATGATATTAAGAAGTGATATGAATAATAATATAAAATTAGTGTTACATATATTATTTGATGTTAGCATGCCAATCTTGACTAGGAGTTTCTTATTATTATTATTTTAATTAATTGCCAAAGTTGACAAGTATAAGTTATAGTTATGTTATTCATAGTTTGTTGTCGATGGGATTGCATATAAAAGTGAATTGCATAAATAGGTGGATTGTATATGCACCACCAAGTGGCACAAACATGTTCATGTAAGTTATGTTGTCTCACTGTGGCTAAATGACAATAATGAGTGAAGATAGAAATAACTTCTTTATATTATGATAATTAATTTCTTCTCCTCAATATTTTCAGATTTATGTTCGGATCGGTTAATTCAAATAACTATACATGCTATTCTTACATTGAAAATACTTTACTTGAAAATGTTTCTAATCTTTTTATATTGTAGTTAAATTGTGCGTGGACTAATTTGTTTTAATAAAAAATAGGTATTCACATGGACTAATTTGATTAAAAAGCTACTGTTTTCGAAAAATAGAATAATGTTTTGGTATTCTAAAAAGCAATGGTATCACAATGAGGACGATGCTTATTATAGATATACGATGGTCACAATCATTTCAATATCTTTATTAATTTTTTTCAAAATAAAAATAACTTATAAAAATTACAATATATTAAATAAATAAAATACACTATTTTTTTTAATTTTAATTTTAATTTTAATTTTATGTATTTTGAATTCCGTTTAAAGATATAAAATCAACCATTAATATTTGATTAAAATGATTAGACTATATCAGTAATATTATATTAAATTTGTTGTATTTAAAGATATTTTAATCATTTGCATGTTATTTTTTTCATTGTAGCTTTAAAAATATTTACGTAAATACTTTAATAATATAAAAAATTTAATATTTAAAAAAACAGTTATATTTTTTAAATAAGTATATTAATTTTTATTAATATTAACTTAATTGAACTAAACCAAATCAATATACTAATCATCGATTTAAATTTAATTTTATGAAAAAATTATAAAAATTTAATTAAACTAACTATCTTTTTAGTTTATATTTTTTCTTCCTCTCCAAACATATGAATCAAAGAAATATCTTGTACTCATAATCCCATCACTTCTAAATAGATACAACTTTTTAGTTCAATTCTTCATTTTTTTTTAAGTCATGTTTGAAAATTTTCGTAGGTGTTTACGTCAAAATTAAAACATAAAATTCCAAAATTCAATAAGATAGTATATTTAATTTATCAATTAATCTATCCATTTTGTCCCTCTTTACACATGGAACTTGTCTATGTCTTGTGTCAACCATGCATGCAATACAATGGTCATTTCAACAAAAGAAAGAAACAAAATAAAGGAAACAAATATCACCAATGAAGTAGTGTACTAACACAAATACCAACATTTAGATCTAGACACCCATAATAATTAAATAAAATAAATTACTTAATTATAATTAAGGTATTGGTACCTTGTCGGTGTCTGACTACTGAAACCGACTTCAATGAGAAGTGTATGTTGAATAAAACTCAAATAATTAGAAACATCAAACCCAACAACCTAAAGAAGCAAGAACAACATATATTTTCCTAAATTCCACCAAAATTTTCCCATTGATTAGCCAAATGAGACAGAGTTTGTATTGAAGAACCATCATCTTTCAGTGCTTTAGCAGCACCATCTTTTAAAACTTTCATTCTTTCCCTGATTCCTTTACCTTCTTCCCCTTCCATTAAGCACTTAACAACCTTTGCAATTTTCTCCTTTTCAACAATCTCATCATCTTCAAATTTCAACCTAATTGCCACTTCAAGACCATCACTTAACATAACTGCATTCATTGCTTGTTCAGCAAACAAAGGCCAAGCTATTATTGGCACCCCCTCTTGAATACTCTCCAAAACTGAATTCCAACCACAATGGCTTAAAAATCCACCAACTGAACTTTGCTTAAGTACTTCAACTTGAGGTGCCCATGATGCCAAAACCAAACCTTTCTCTTTGGTTCTTTCCAAAAACCCTTTTGGTAAAAACTTCAAAGGGTCATCATTTGCATCTTCAAAGTAATCAGCACTAACTGAATCACTTGGTGCTCTCAAAACCCACAAGAATCTTTGATCACTCAATTCTAAACCATAAGCTAGCTCATTGATTTGCCTTTGAGAAAGTGTTCCACCACTTCCAAATGAAACATACAAAACAGAATTTTGTGGTTGGTTTTTCAACCATTTTAAACATTCAAACTCATCAACATCATTGCTTGATGATGATGATGACCCTTTTTGTGTAATAGGCCCAACAGGAAAAATACTATTTTTTTTTCCATTTCCATGATGACCCTTTTCTTCTAATGCTTTTATAGCACCTGGTTCCAATTCCAAGAAGCTATTACACAAGATTCCATCAAAAAAATACATACTTTTTGCACGTTGAAGAAAATTTTTGTAAGCATCACTTGATCTCATTTTTGTTGGAGCTGGAAGATCACAACCATGAATTGGCACACATCCTGGTAACTTTATAGGTTCTTGTAAATCTTTATACTCACATGAAACCTCTTCATCAAGTTTTACCAAATGTAAAGCAAGTGATAGATTCATAGCTGAACTAGGGAAGTAAAGATAAGACAAAGAGTTAAACTCTTTAGCAAAATCAAGTGCTTCAAATGCAAAAGAATCAGCAATCAAAGCAACTAAAGGTGCTTTTGAATTCAATGATTTCAAAGCTTGATGAATTGATGGTAAAGAGAGAGTAACAGTGAGTTGAATAGTGACTCCTGGGTATGCTCCTTGAGGTAAGTCATGTTTGTTGATTGGTGGAAGAAAGATTGAGTTTATGTTTGGTGGAATTGTTTGGAGGTATGATTTTGAGGAATTTGGGGGTGACCCAAGTGAGGGAATGATGCAAGTGATGTGAAAATTTGGGTGGTTTGTGACTAAACGTTTTGTGAATTCTAGTATTGGGACTAGGTGGCTGAAACCAGGACTTGGAATAACAGCTATGTGAGTTGTTTTTGTCATATTGAAATTAACACAGCTTGATGGATGAACTGTAATCGATGTTTTCTTGATCACAATTTTTCTAAAAGTTGTATGATGTTTTGTTCTGTTTAAGGTATAATCATAGGTAGATATGTATTATATATAGGAAAGCTTAAGCCAACAACATAATGTATGATATACTTGTTAAATATTTGAGTTTTGTTTTTTTAATAATATAGTATTTTAAGTTATATATTTTTTATTTTTTTTAAAAGATATAATTAATTCACATAACTATTCGAATATAAAACAAAATATTCAATTAAATAATATTAATATTTATTAATTAAATTAAAAATAAAGAGACATTTAAATTTATATATTTTAAATGCGAATAATCGATAGCATCAAGTTTAAATTTGAGTTATGCTTATCAAAGTCTTAATGCGAACAATGGTCCATATAAAAGTTAAAAAAAGAAATATTTTGAATGAGATGTTTTGGAAAAGTAAAAGAGAAAATAATAGTTTATGGTGATATAAAAGTCTTGTACGAAATTTGAGGTTGTCACGAGAGGCAAAATTTGTCTTCTCTTTGTTCATTTGAACCGTAGAGTATTAATCTCATTTTAGTAAAAAGCTTAATTCTCTATTATTTAATATGAAAAATTATGAAGACTGAAACAGCTTCAAATTTAGGTGATTATAAGAAGAATCGAGAATCCCATCTTAATTAATAATTAGGAGGAACACGGTGATGTAAGCGCATATGCAACTAAACATTATACTATATGTATTGGAGTCCACGTACATGTTCGTTTAGCATTTGCCTTTATTTCTTATATGTTTGTGAAGTGGCTGCTTACTTTTCTTTGAGATGCTATATATATGACTTGTTCGTAATTCGGAGGAAATCATTTTCTAATTTTATTTTTTAAAATATGTTTTTATTTATTTTGATGAGAGGTTTATGAAGTACATTGTTGTCAAGATATAAGATCAAATGTTAATTCTCGAGGATGCATTGCTGAAAATAATTAAAAACAGTTTTTTGTATTATTTATTATTTTAAAAATATAGATAATTATTCACTTTAAAAAATAATTTTTTTATTAATAAATAAAATGAAAACAAATGTTTTTACAAAAAATAATTTTTCAAAATAAATAACCCCAATATTTTCTCAAGACAAATTAACAACCCTTATTTTGCTTTTAATTCAATTTTTGCGATGCTCTCTAGTATTTTTTTTTGAGTAATAAGTGATACTATTACTATTAGTTTATTCCCGGCTTGTTAATGGTCCATAACTCCCTAATGGTTGTGGAACAAGTTGCATTACTTAACTGTATAATAAATATTTTTGAGTGTATTAAATAATATATGTTTTTGAGTGTATTAATCATAAGACTGATTTTATAGAAGTTTTGACAACCTTTTGAAACATACACATAAACAACAATGTTTATCATTTTCAAATCTGAAATTGTTCATTATTAGTCTCACTAATTACAAATTAGAAGATATCCATTATGATAAATTGACAAAAGGAATATTACTTTTAATATGCAAAAGGAATAATGGTCGTCATAGTACAAAGGAAACATTGGATGCGTTCGTTTTACATTTTCCATGAAAATAAATTATTTTTTTAAATTAAAAATCATTTATATTATTTAAAGGATGTTTGTTTTAGATTTAAAACAAAAACTATTTTTGGTAAAAATAAAAAGGTAAACGTAGTAGCTTCTCAAATTTTGTTCCTCTTATATATGAGAGAGAAAATGACAAATAACTTAATTCTTTTTAGGAAATTCAAAATTTCACAAATCATGTGTTAAAATATGTTGTTAATAGGAAATTATAACAGGTTTTTTGAACAACTTTCAATGAGAAAACAAGTCTTTTGGCAATTAGTATGGGAGTTAACCAATAATTGTGATTGACACCTATGAAACACCTTGGAGTAGAAGAAAATGTTGCTACATTCTTATATATGATAGGTCCACCTTCATAAAAAAGAAATGCCTTAGAACGATTTCAACATTCAGGTAAAATCATTCATACTCATTTTCATAAAGGTTTACAAGTTGTATACAAATTAGGTAAAAACATCATTAGACCTATTGATCCTATTGATGCTCCTTCTCAATACATTATAGATGATCTTTGATATTAACCTTACTTTAAATACTGTAAAAGCGCAATAGACGAAATGCATATTAGAATACATGTCCTAGGAGATAAGTTGGCACCTTCTTTTCGATAGTAGTACAAATGTGATGGTTGTGTGTGATTTTAATATGTATTTTAAATTCGCATTGTAAGGATGGGGATGATCCATCCACGATGCAAGAATTCTTATGGATGTTCTTCGTAAACCATTTTTTCAATTTCCTTATCCTCTTGATGGTCAATATTACACAACTGGAATTATTTGTATGTGTATGATAGATATTTGGCTTAATTGCAGTTTTGTTCTCCCTATTTTATCTAAAACACGAAAGTAGTCCCTCCATTTTATTTCTCCCCAGTTTTGGTCCAAAACTTTATGAAATTTCATTTTTTTTGTATTTATTTAAGTCACACCATGCCTCAAGATCTCATTTGCAACAATTGTACCTGAAATTTATGATCATAAATGGTGTAGTACGACTTTAAAAAAAAATGAAATTTCATCAAGTTTTGCACCAAAATTCTGTTTGGTGGACCCAAACTTGGGAGAAACAAAATAGGGAGACTACTTTCGCGATTCAGCTAAAATAGGGGGACCAAAACTGCAATTAAGCCTAGATATTATATATTCTTGTTTGATATATTTTCTATTTATACATAGGTAAGTACTATCTAGTTAATTCATGATATCCCTCACTTAAAGGTTTCTTAGGATCGTATCCGAATACGAGGTATCATATTTCATAATTTAGACTGGCTTCGAGATTCAAATAAAAAAATGAAGCATTTAAATATCACCATTCTAGTTTGAGAAGTGTGATTGAAAGAACTTTTGGGGTTGCCAAAGAAATATGGAAAATATTACAAGAAATTCCCAATTTCAAGTTTCAAACTCAAATTACTATTATACGGGCTAGTTATGCACTCCATAACCTTTTAAGAAGAATGGATTCAAGTGACTTGAATGTTCTTAAAAGCTTAGAGAACATTAGTGGACTACAAAACAATGAGAAACGTTTTAATAATGGAGATGATAATGGTGTACCTAATCATTGTGAATGACACTATCCAAAATCCGTTGATATCAAATACGTAGAAAAAACAAGAAACACTATTAAAGACCAATTGTCAAGACAAGTGAGACTACGACACCAATATTTTTTGTGTGTAATTGATATATATATTATGAATATCTCAAACTTTTGTTATTGTTATATGTTACTTTTCTAATTCATTTTATGGTCACTTTTTTCTATCGTATAAATATTTTCTTTTATTTTAGATGCTTTATAGCTATATGTTCGATTTAGTTACTGGTATTAGTTTTGAATTTTTGCAACACAAATTCAAATAAGCTAATAAAATAGTGTGCATTAATTTAAAAATGTATGAATAAGAGGGGGGGAGGAAGAGCGAGAGAGGGGATATAGATGCATGAGAGAGTATATATAGAGAGGGATAGAGACATGAAATAATATATAGATAGATAAAAGGGAGAGGTAGAGGGACATGACATAGTAGATAGTGAAGGAGATGTAGAGGGACATAATATAGTAGAGAGTGAGGGAGAGATAGAGGGACATGAGAGAGTGAGGGTAAATAGAGATAAGAGTAGAGGGCGAGAGACATATCACTACAAAAAAACCGAGGATTAGCCACGGTTAATTAGCCACGATCACGATTACCGTAGGTAACTTAAAAAATTTGCCATGGATATGAACGTGGCAAACATTATATGAAGCGCGCTCTCTCTTTTCCATTTTCACTCGTTTTCATTTTCCCTCTTTTTTCAGATTTGCTCTATTCTCTGAGATTCCCTCTTTTTTTTTTTTTTTTTTTTTTTTTT
>JBBPBS010000549.1:772542-816882 GCA_037974835.1 Cicer judaicum | reverse complement strand
TTTTTCAGATTTGCTCTATTCTTTCAGATTCCCTCTTTTCCATCTAAACCCCTAAAATCCAAAACTCAACACTAACACTTTCATGTAAATCCCTAAAAATCCCTAAAATCCTATTCACCATCGTTGCCGTTTCACCACTGTTTCACCACCGTTTCACCACTGCTTCACGCTGCCATTTCACCGCCGCCGTTTCGCCGCTGTTCTGTTTTATGCCGTAACACCATTTCACCTGTTGGAGATTCTGTTTTCAATCGCAAGACTTGCTCTTTTTAGCTCCTTCTTCAACCAATCGCAAGACTTCCTCCTTTATCTTCTTTATAATTCGGCGAAACGCAAGAACTTCACAAATATCATCCATCTAATTCAGCCAATCGCAAAAGTTGGTCTTTTCAGCTCCTTCTTCAGGTTCTTATTTTAATCTTCAAGTTCTGTTTTTTTAGAAATTTAATTGGTGATTATCTTCTAGTTCTGTTTTGATATGCTTCCAAATTTAATTGGTGATTATAGAAATAAACCATTTTGGTGATGGAATTATGAAATCAAGATGGTAGTATTATGAGTAAAGGATTGTGAAGTGTATTTGATGCTGTGAATATAGTTATGTTGTGTAAATAATGTTTAGTGACTAGCTAGATTTACACATATAAGGGTAATATGAATTGTGTATTAGGAAATGGCCAAAGTATTATGTTTTGGAAAGAAAAATGGTTAGGTACTTTTAAGGATCTTTTTCACTTTATGATGTTACTATCAACAAATTATGCAATATAAGTGTTATGGGTTTATTCTGCAATGTAAGTGTTATGGGTTTATTTGGGAATTAGGGAAAAGCTTCATCCATATCCTAATTCCTCTAAGTTCCCTCAATCATGCTTTAAAATGAAAAGTTCAGAGAAAGATATCTTCCTACATATTCTAAAAAATGTGGTTTTTTCAGATAATTACGCATCAAACATTTCTAGATGTGTTGATGTTAAGAAGCGTAAGGTATCGGGTCTTAAAAGTCATGATTCACATATTCTAATGGAACATCTTTTTCCAATTGCTTTTAGAAAAACACTTCCTAACGATGTTAGTTCTGTGTTGATTGAACTATGTAACTACTTTAGAGAAATATCAAGTAGAGTTTTAGACGTGAAGCATTTGCAGAAACTCCAACAACGAATTACTTTGACCTTTTGCCATATGGAAATGATATTTCCTCCATCTTTTTTCACTATTAGGGTTCATTTGGTCATTCATCTTGGAGAAGAAGCAATGATTGTCGGTCCTGTGCATTATAGATGGATGTATCTTGTTGAAAGGTATATTTTATTTTGTATTAAGTTAATTATAAATTGCAATTGTTTTATTTTATTATACTTACATCCTTTCATTTTTAGAACCCTTGGCCATTTAAAATCATATGTTCGTAACAAGGCTGCATCGGAAGGTTGTATTACTGAAGGATACATTATGGAAGAATGCCTTACATTTTGTTCAACATATTTTGAGGACGGTAATGTTGAAACAAGGTTCAATAGACCAAGACGCAATGATGATGACAATGGGATTTATGCTAGCAGCGAATCCACTATTTTGTCGAATTTATTTCCTACATCAGGCAAGCCTATTGGAGCTTCCAAGATTTTTTTGATTCCACAATTGGAGATGATCCAAGCTCATCGCTATGTCTTAGCTAATTGTGAATTGGTTGATGCATTTCGAGAGTAAGTTTTATGCTTTTGCATATACTTAATTATCATCTCAATATTCATTTATATACCAAATGTACTAACCACAAATTATTCATGTAGAAAGTGTAAGATAGAAGTTGCTATAATGCATCGTGGCAAAAGAAATGCCTCAAGAGTTGTGGAAGAATATGTTCACAAAAATTTTGACAAATGGTTCAACGAATATGTAAGGATGTGTATATATATTTTGACTTAATTTTTCATATAAAAATTTCATATATTTATAATTGTTATAATACTTTTTAAAATATTGCTAGATTGCAAGAAAAGATGATCCAAATATTACAATTGAAATTGAATGGCTTGCTAAAGGACCAAATAACATTGCAAGGAGATTTGATGGGTATAACATTTATGGATTTAAGTTTCGAACAATGAGAAAAGAGCAAGGATTAAGAATCCAAAATAGTGGTGTTGTTATGTCTACTATTACTCAGAGGTTTTCAATTAGAGGAGAACCTATTGAAAACTCAAGTAATGACATATATTATGGAAAATTGGTAGACATTATAGAACTTGATTACTTTGGTAAGTTAAGGGTTGTGCTATTCAAATGTATTTGGGTAGACACTAAACCTAACAAGGGAGTTAAGATAGATAAATTTGGCATAACAAGTGTAAACTTTTCTCATTTGATTCACACCGGTGTGAATGAAGTAGATGAACCATTCATCTTTGCAAGTCATGCTAGAATGGTATTTTATGTTGATGATCCGGTTGATCAAGGTTGGTCTTGTGTTTGTCATATAAAGCCTAGAGATATATATGATATGGGAGAAGTGAACCTTATGGAAACACAAGAGCCAATAATGGAAGACATACCTTTTTGTGAGCAAAATGTTGGGAATATTGAAGAACTACAATTAGTGCGAGATGATGTCAATGAACAAGAAAATGATGAAGCAAATGTTGAGGAAGATCGTAATAGTTGTAGTGATCGAGATGATTGAATAATTTTATAGTGTATTTGAATATTTTAAGTTATGAACCTTTGTAATTGTGTCATATTTCTTTTGCTTTTAAATAGTATGCTATATAAGACTTCATATTTTTGGTGTTTATGTAATGCATGGATTATCTTATGAATCATTTGGAATACATTTTAGATATATGTTCTATCTCTTTGTTATAAAATTTTGCAGGTATTTGATTTGATATGGGAAAAAGGCGTAGGTGTTCGGGACAAGAAATGTTGGAATGGTTACAAAGACAAGAAAATTCAAATGATGATGAAACTCTCCAAGATCAGCCCCAACAACTCAACAACAATCATCTTGAGGATCAATTTACAAATGTCAGCTTGACAGATATTCTATTGGAGGATGATCTAGTTGAACCTTCACCAAAGCCAAATGAAACTGAATCGCAACAAAAAGAGGAGTCGTTACTTATCAAAGTTAAAGGTAAAAAATCTAATATTATTAAATTTGTTGTTTTATTTTGTGGTGGTTGTACGAATATTAATATATTCTCTTACTTGAGTTATTATTATTATTTGCACACTTAGATACTTCTACTAGAGAAATTATAATTCGAAAAATGGTAGTAAATCAAGTTTGGCATCTAGAGAAAACAAAAAAGATTATGGTCGAAATCGGTGCTAATGGACAGGGCAATGATAATGGTTCAAATTTACTTGTGAGATTTCTCGGCGAACTTGCTAAAAAATCAGCATTTTGTCCTATAAGTGTTGAAAGATGGGATCAAATGTCAGAAAATAATAGTAAAGCAATTTGGAACTACATCAAGGTTATTATCTAAACTTCGTAGAAAGTTTCTTTTATTCTATTTCTTTTCGTTGAAGATTGATATATTTATATAATCTTGCCAGGATCATTTTGTGTATGATTATGCTGCTGGTATCAAATGGACATGGGCAACCCTAGGAGAAAGATGGAAGGCCTATAAATATAAGTTACGTTGTAAATACTTCTACCCTAACAAAAGTAAGGAAGACCTACTTGCTATTGATCCTCCTTTGCCTGAAAATGATTGGATTGCTTTTGTTAATTACTATAAAAAAACCACAAATGAAGGTATAAATATTTGTTGCATTACTTTTACAAAGTACATTGATATTTTATATTAAATGCATATAATGACTAGCATTTGAAAATTGTAGAAACTAAGTGAGCAAAATATGAAAAATCGAAAGATGCTTAAAGTCTCACATGCTGGGGGTAGTATGAGCAACGCAAGAAGAGCTCGTCATATGGTAAATTAAATTCTTAACTTTTATTTTTATAATATATTAAAATATTTGTATATGAAAGTTTTATATTAATATATATCTTATTAATATCTTAGGAGCTACAATTGAATAGACCTGTATGTCGTGCTGAGGTTATATTGTCAATATTGCTTAAAAAGAATGGAAACTATGTGAATGAGGAAGGAAAATCCATCGCAGTAAGTAAAAAAGATAACATTATTATTGTTAATGAAGTATTTGCTACTTGGTAGTATGGTGGAATTTATCTGACTTTTATTTCTCTACTAGGAAAAGATATCAGAGAATTTATCTCAAGATCAAGAACGTGTTGCCAATGAAGGTGTTCCATCAAAGATTAATGCCTATCCAGATGATGTCATTGGCAAAGTGTACGGAGCTAAACATTCAGGTCGAGTGCGTGGTTTAGGTGTTGGTGTTTGCCCCACGAGTGTTTTCAAGACGCGCAAATATTTCACGCAATTTGACAGTGTTGGTAACTCTAGCCAAAAAAATGTTGAGGAGTTACAAAAGGAAGTGCACACTTTGAAAGAAAAGCTAAATGGATATGAAGAAACTAAGGAGCAACTTTCACAAACACAAGATCAACTTAAAGTTCTCCTTAATTTTATGCAAAGAAAATTTGGTGATGAGTTACCTACTTTCAACCAAGGTTTCCCTCCACCTTAGTAATATAAATGGAAGGACTACAAATGGAAGGATTGTGTTTTTTGTTGTATGCAATCAAATGGAAGAAATATGTTGCTATTTAGATTGCAAATAGAAGGAATACATGTTTAGTGGATTATTTTGCTTTTGCTATAGACTATTCTGATGTTGTCAACAATTTTTGTATGTTTCATTAGTTTATGTATAAGATTTTAGAATGTTTGACTACTTTGATCAATGTTTTTTTGTTGGTATAAACCATTTTATATTTTTATATCAATGATGGTTTTAGAATGTTAATTAGTTACTGTTGTTATATTGGTTAAGAATGTCTTCCTGATATTACAATGTTTGGTTTGACTTTATTGTTAGAAAAAGATATGACAAAAACATAAACAAACTTGCAATTGATATTAAAAAAAAAATAACATTTAGCCACGGTTGGACCGTAGCAAATGCAAAAAGAAAATATATTTTCATTTTATCATTTAACACGATTTTAGACGTGGCAAACTGTAAATTAACTGTTGCTAAAAATATGTTACCACGACTCTTTTAGGCGTGGCTAATATAAATGTTAACTGTGACTAATAAATTGCGACGTCCAACTACGCCACGGATATGGTTAGCGTGGCTAATTTTAATTGCTACGGTCAATTGACAATTTTGCCACGATTTTGAACGTGGCTAAATAGCGTTTTTTTTGTAGTGTATGAATATATTTAGAAAAATTATATATTTAAAAAGTATTTTTTTAAACGAACAAGTTTTCTTAAAAATCATTTTTCATGTCTTTTATGATAATTTTGTAATTAAAAAAAATCACTTTTACAAAATTATATATAAACAAATTAAAAATTATTTTAAAAAAAATCAGTTTTATAATAATAAACAAATAAATTAAAAAATAATTTTTTTAAAAAATCTTAAAAAAATAATAAAATTTTAAATTAAATTTTGTTTTGTTTAAGCTTAAACAAACGCATCTATTATCTCTATGTTATAAAAAACAAATAATCTTATGAAAGGTACGAAACTCTCATTACTAGATCGGACGAATAGAACTTTAAATTTATGCAAATCTGCCTATGTTCCCCGGTCATATAACCACTCTTGTAGATGACACTTTCACTATTACATTATACAAGACTTGATTGTAACCATCCATATAAGGGATATATTTATTTTATCCATCAACAATGCCTTCATCTGTGTCTCCGTTATTATAGTATATTTCGCTTCCATTAATTTTGTCCTCTAGCACACCTTTCGCATGCATGATTTCTATTATTATCTTGCTACTTGTCTTGCTGGTCAACCAAGTATTTGGACTTTATACTATTCGAAGACAAACTAAATTTGAAGTTCTATTATATGCTCACACATCTATTCAATATCGAATCTTCTTTAATTTTGAAACCATCTCACATCAATATCAATAAATAGTGATGAAATTTGTATAAAATATTAAAGGGAGTAATAAATATTAACTAAAATATTATAATTAAAATTCATAAATGTTATATAGTTTTATCAAAGATTCTATATAACATCAATATAAAATAAAAATATAATTAAATATGTGAAAAAAGATATTTACATTTTCTAAAGTCTTGAAATCATCGATCATTGATTTAAAACTAAATTTTCAACTATTTTTTCTTCAATATAAAGCATCATATTGTCAGCAAGAAACTAATCATTTATCTTGTTATGTAGTCTTGTCTTGATAATCTAAATTGTTGAAAATGATCTTTTTGTAATAGTTATAGAAACTGGAAGAATTAAAATAAGACAGATTAGTTGATCAATCAAATAATATGTATATGTCTTCCTTGCTTTTTTTAGAGCTTCACATAATTCAGGCATAGTCGACAAATTATAATCCCTTAGAGATTCATCACCCAATTCATCAAAAATTATGCAAAATTTAGAATCCCCAATCTCTTATCGAATACAGCTTTTCACTTTACTAGACATGATATGCAAAATTTTCTTTTGACATTTAGGAGGGGTATACTTTGAATTATATGGAGCATTCTCAAGCACTACTTTTGCTAGTTCATTATTGTATGATGTTAAGAGTTTGATCATTTCAACAAAGTTACCTCTTTTTTTTATTTATCCTAATGATTTTTCATGGTCTTAAAAAGCACAAGCTTGAAATGGGAGCCAACAAATTGAATCAATAGAGCTCTTGAGATGAAGTCTATTTTTTCTGATTAGATCAGCACTCTACACATTAAAGCCATTCATAATGTACGTAGATTGATTGAACAAGTCTTATGCTTTCATTGCATTATTATGAAACGAACAACGACTCTTTCCAATATGTTTAAGAATAGCACAAATCCTTCCGACATTGACCTTTCTCCATGAATTAAACCATTTATAATGATGACGTCACTGGTAGGGTTCCCAATTGGCTTTGTATTGAACAAGTAACAAAATAAATAATAAACAACATCATGAGTTGGAGAGTACTCTAGCCATGAAAAGAACATTTTTGAACTAAGATGCTTGAAATTGTATTGGATTATTATCTCCATTTAGGGGATATTTTTCAACTACACATTGATAAATACCCCAATTAAGATAAGCTCTTCGAGCTTCATTTGGTTGAACTGTTTGATCAATGGAAGGAAACTTTTAAAGTGTCAATATTGAAGCTTTGTAATTTTTATCGTTGTTGGAAACTTTCTTCTCGAAAAATGCATCAATTTTCTTATGTTTAAACATCATGTCACTCCTAAAAATTAACTAAAATAATTCACAAATTAACTAAACTAATTCACAATTAACAAATAGTATCACACCATATCATATTTCAACAATTAAGAGGTAAAACTTTTTTTATAGTTTATTAATTGGTAGTAATTGGATTGCTAAATAGGGTGTCAAAGTTTGTTTGTTCTATATTAGTTAGGTTATCATTCGAGATTAGATAATCTATCTGTATATAGAATTCGTTGTATTAATTTTATTAGTATAAATTCTAATAAATGTCTACCTCATTTCTCGTTTATCTCTTTAATCGTGTAATTTCAAATATGATATCAGCGACTATGAATCATCGAATAATCTCATTTACACTGTGGTAAGATAAGAAGAAAATTATTGTTGACAAGAACCATTGACATTTATTTTTTACTTTATTTATAAAAATAAATTACCTAAGTAGGAGAGAAAAAGATAAAGAACCTGACAAATATAAGTAATAAACTGAGATAATCTAAGGATCAAGATCAAGAAGCGACATTGGCGACTGACCGCTGCAACTGAGACGCAAAGCCCAATTGAAGAGATAAAGAGGTAAATAGGAGCAATATGAGCAGAGAATTGAGTGAATAAAGGGAGACAGGTGGAAAAGAGAGACTGAGAGATGCAATGTTAGTTTCTTAAAACCCTAAAGGTTTGGAGGATATTTTATTAATTATCACTATTATTTTAATAATATTTCATTATTATTTATAAAAAATAAAATACAGGGATGTCGTGGCCCTTGCTCTCTCTTGAGAAGGTCCACCATTTTCAATAGTATCATATTTATTTATTTAGTAAGTGATAGTCCAACTAAAATATTTTTAAATATTTATTTTCTAAATGCATAAATACGTTTTTGCCGTGTGACATTTTATTGTTGATTGGTTTTTAACACTTATTCGATGTTATGTCTTAAGAGCTAGAAAATGATATTGTGTGTACTTCTCTCCTAAGGAGGCCTTCATCCATCTTTTTACTGCAACTATTATCGTCGATAATTAGAACAAATGACTATTCTTATTAAATATTTGATTTCTTATTTATTTATTTCATGTCTTTTTTTTTTACATTTCTTTTTATCTATATTGAATCATTGGTTATTACATTGAGATTGAGATATTTGTGTTTTAAGTTCTAAAATATAATTTACAATATAACTTAAAATATAATCATCGGACCTTCAACGTACAACTAAGAATTAAACTAATATTAGTAGAAAATGTTGACTACATGCAATTCATGTATGCAATTCATGTTTGCATTTCACATGCTTTATGCTTTGGTTATTAATTATTTTTCATTCTCTATAGGTTTAGTCTAATGGTAAATTATGTGTTAAGATTGTTTGGATTATAAAAATATTCTTTTTATATTTTAAATGGAGATTTAACTCACACACAACCACACAAAAATCAATGGAAGATGAAGACATATTTTAAATGGAGATTTAACTCACACACAGCCACACAAGAATCAAAACAAATTCCATAAAAAATTCTAACCGCTCGATTCTTAAGTACATATTTCTTCTAATTTTTAGTAATCAATATTTCACTTAATCATGTAGAATAACTATGCTAATGTAGAGTGGATATATCGAAGTCACGTCCCAGGAAAAAATGAAATAAAATAAACAAGTAGATATATACAATTTAGATGTAGGCAATAAAAAATTCAAGTCAAATGACAGTAAAATTAAGCTTAGTATTTAATATAGGATCCTTATTATTCACTACTGAAAATTTTGAAGTCAAAATCTTGAGTTTGAGAACAGTGGTAGATGATGTTGAAGAAGGTAGTAGATCCTTTGTTCCAAGCTCCACGTCGGGGGTGTACTTGTACACACTTTGATGATCAAATAAGAATTTTTCAAATAATGAGAGGTTTCAGAATTATAATTTACATCTAACTTTATGATCTCAGGGGTTCTCTTTATGTACTAATCCTTGTAGGATTTCTAGAGGTTTTTTTGTGAAAACCAAAGGGAAAACTTATGATCTAAGGATGATCACCCTCTCCTGTGAGATGTATGTTCTTTTAATCATGAAATGAAGTGTGTCATTTGGCAACCATAATCATGGTACAATTGGCATCAAGTGACTTTGAATGAGAGTACAAGTGAGTTATTGTGTCTGTCATCACCAGATTTCCTCGTCTTCCACCTAGTGGCTATGAGTTAAGGTCCATGTGTGTCACATTGGTTAACAAGAACTTCTGATATGATAATATTAGCCAAATTGAAAGTCAAAATTAAAAAGGGGGGTTGTCAGATTTTTTTGTTCGAACAGATTAAGAAAATGATTAATCCACTTATTCGAGAGTTTCAAATATATCACAGATTCTACTAACAGATTTAATTACTAAATTGTGACTCTATTTTCTATTTGACTATAGAATTGATCAAACAAGCGTAATCAATTCAATGTGAATTCGGTTTCTTTGATTGGATTAAGCATCACAATAATCAATATATTATGTTTAATCATTAAGTGTCTTAAAACTGTAATTTAATAAATTCGAAACTGAATTTTGTCAAACTAATTTAATTGATCCTATTGAGATTCAATTTAAATAATTAGAATATCAATACTATCAAATAAACAAAAATTAAAATTAGAATTATCAAATATTATCAAGGTGTTGATGAAACTCTAAACTCGTGGATCAATCTTATGAAATTAGTCTTCCATTAAATTAAAATAAAAAGTGTTTATATCTTTTCTAAATCTGAAAATACAGTGGCAGTCTAAGAAATGAAAGAAACTCATAATATATAATACTCGATTTTGGGCTTTTAAAACAAGTGGTCCGCTACTTAAAATTATTACAAAGTCTAGATTACGAAATCTGCAATTTAAGCCCAGTAAAGTTCGGCATTTGGCTTTTATATCAACACAAAAATTGTAGCTCTGATTTTTAGCTTTTCAACGCTTGCTCTCACGTGTCAATTCGACATCCAGAGCTCATGTTATGGACTACAGAGCGAGCATGGGTCAATATGCAAATAATAAAATTAAAATATTCAATTTAGAACCAAAGTTTAGAAACAGGCTAACAAATTAATCTAAGCTATAAAGAGATTTTAAAACACCACATTATAAAGCTAGAAACTTGAGCCCAAATGCTTTGATCATTAGGCTATTTGGGAAGATTGGCTTAGAGGGACATATGTTTTGTAATTCAATATATTTAAATTAGTGGATTAAAGTCTTCTGAATGAGGGGACTCGATGTAGCCAAGTTAGTGATGAACTAGGATAAATCTATGTGTTCAATTATTTGTGCTCTCATTGTTTAGTGCCTCTGAACTCAATTACTTCTTATCTAAGTAATTCATAAAAACCAATCAACCTTCATCAAATTAGCAAAAAGTTATCAACTTTTTCAAACACAACCTTATTGTGTTTGCACCTTCAATTGGCATCAGAGCTCGGCCTCAAGGTTGAGCACAATGTTTGAGGAAATATCTAAGGGTTAAACATGTCTAGATTCAGTGAACTAGCAGATGAAGAAATTAAGATATTCTCGACTTAACTCGATATGATTTAATTACTACTATAAATGATTTTCTAAATAAGAATCACATATTGTCTTTAAAATTAAAAACACTTAGGAAGGAAAATGCAAATCTAATTAAAAATATTAATATTTTAAATAATCAAAGTGTTGAATTTAAAATAGAAAATGCAACTCTGAAATACTGATATTACTAAACATAAAACAGAAAATGCAAATCTGAAAACTGATATTGTTGAACTTAAATATAAAACCTTGAAAGATATCTATGTTGAAAATATCACATATCATGGTATGGAAAGAAGCAAGTATACATCTATAATTTATTGTGTTAGTAGAAATGGTAATCTAAGAGTTGAAGAAACAATAATTGAATCTAAACTTATTCACTCTGATGTTTTGTGTATTGTTTGTTCTAAGAAACGTCACTCTAAATTATCTTGTCTTGTGTTAAATACAAGGAACGACAAGAAACCTTTCAAGACTAAGAAACCTAGACCCAATCAGATTTGGTACCAAAAGACAAATTTGTTTATATTGCATATCTTCTAAGCAACCAAGTTGAAACACCAATCATGGCATCTCATAAGTGGATGCTAGCAACTTATGAAGGGAAAAAGGTCTATGTCCCAAGACCCGACCTTGGTAGAAGAAAGACTGGTCAACATAATATATATCAGAACTAGAACCAACTCATGAACCATAACCTTATACATCAGCTGAATAGAAGTGTTAGATGAATAATCAAAATCAAAAGATTTCTCTAAAAATAAAATTCATCAAGACTACAAACATGGGTGGGATTTCAAATCCCTTCTTCCAGACCCTCTAATCAGAGAATATGCAAATTCAGAATCTGAAAACCAGAAAAGAAAAACTAAGGGTTTTCAAAGTGAAACTGAAATTGTTGACATGTAGGTTATATCTTTCTTTAAATTTAATTATTGTCTGATATTATATTTATTGTGATAACAAAAAAAAACTTGATCTTAAAAATCAAAGCTAGATAGGTATTTTACAGGTTCTCAAAGAATCAGGAGAATCACAAAACATGAACATTTGAGTAGAAGCAGAATACAAGTTTGCTTCTTCAAAAACCAGCATAAACCATCCAAAAAAATTGGTGTTTTGGGTTGTATTGTTTCATTCTTAAATTTTCTAATTTATATTATGTTGTATGACACACAACTTTACCTTGAAAAGTCAAAGCAAGTTGATGATAGTGTCGGTTTACTAGAACTAGAGGAAGCAGATGCAGGATAAATTAGAAGAACCTGAAAAATCAAAAGATACAAGAAAATCATTAGAAAATGAATATGAGTAAGGCAGAAGTAGCCAAGATAAACCAGAAGGCAAATACGGATGGAAGTACAACTCATCTCATCCTGAAACTCTAATCATTGGAAGTGCAAGTGATCATTTGAGAACTAGATCATTACTAAAAGATACCATTGTTTTTGGCTTACTCTCATCGATTGAGCCTATCTCTATTAATGAAGCATTGGCATATGATGGATGGATTCTTATAATACAAGAATAGTTACATGAATTTAAGAGAAATTATGTTTGGGATCTAGAATCTACACCAAAGAAGAATATTACTAGAACCAAGTGGTTTTTCAAAAACCAACTAAATGAATAAGGTGAAGTGGTCAGAAACAAGGGAAGACTTGTTACACAAGGCTATAGTCAGCAAAAAAATGGCATTACTTACACTGAGACATTTGCTCTAGTGATCAGGTCAGAGCTGTTTGTATCATACTTTTTTTTACTGCAAATAATAACATTACATTATTTCAAATGGACATTAAAAGTGATTTTCGAAATGGTTATATAAGTGAAGAAGTTTATGTTAAACAACACCCAGATTTTGAAAGCTGTGAATTTTCAAATAGGAAATCTCTTTATGGTCTAAATCAGGCACCTAGAACATGGTATGGTAGACTAAGTAATTTATTGCTTAAAAATAACTTTGAAAGAAGACAAGTAGATAATACACTTTTTAGAAAATCAATAGGATATGACATTATTATTACTGAAATTTATGTTGATGAATTTATTTTTGGATCTACTAATGGCCCTCTTTGTAAACAATTTCTAAATTGATGCAGCTTGATTTTTAAATGAATATGATGCGAGAGCTTAAGTTCTTTTTAGGGATATAAATTCAGCAAAGTCAAAAAGGTATGTACATTCATCAAACTAAATATACAAAAGAGTTTCTCATGAATTTTAAGATGAGTGATTGGAAATATATGGCTAAACCAATGCACCCTACTTGTTCATTTGAAAAATATGATTCAATCCAAAACGTTGACCAAAAATCCTATAGAGGAATGATAGGATCCCTACTTTACCTTATTGCTTCCTGACCTGACGTCATGTTTAGTGTATGTGCAAGATTTCAAACTGACCCTAGGAAAAGAGCACTAGTGGCAACTGCACCTTTCTAAGTGACAACTTAATATCATAGTCAAGGAAGAGACAAAGCATTACTGCCATGTCAACATAGAGTTTGAGTACATTTCAACAACTCGATGCAGTTCTCAACTACTTTAGATGAAACACTAACTTAAATACTACAAAATTCTAGAGTCCAACACATAGAGATCAAACATCATTTCATTATAAACTTTGTTTAAAAAGGGGTACTGATGACTCTTTATCATATGCATAATTTTCATTGTTTTTAGTCTTGTTTATCTTTAATCATTAGTTAATTTAAGGAGTTATTTGATTTTTTTTATTTATTTTAGTTCTTGGATTTAATAAAATGTTTATGTTATTATTTTGTTGATTAAATAAGTTTTTTTTGTAGTTTTGCGTTGTTTCTCTGTTTTAGTGCAATGTTGAATTTTGGAGCGAAATCAACATGACCTATGTGGTGTATTTCAGTCATATCTAGATTTGTAGATATCCAATTGGAGTCAAACCAAGTTGAAATGAAAGCTAAGATCCATAGCTACTACTTTCATGAATATATCGAAACCAAATTAGGATTCCAAAGAGGAGAAAAATACACTTATCACAAGACATATGATGTTGTGCACTTGAAACGCGCCTCAAACGCATTTATGCACCAGTGGGCCTGCCAGAATGCGCTTGAAGCGCACCTAGGGTGCGCAACACACATGAAAACAGGTTTTTCTCATTTTCTAGGGTTTTTTTTAACAATTTGAAAGTTTGGAGACTTGTTCCCTAGCACAGAAACTCAGAGACGCTTGTTTCTAACCCCATTGGAGCAGTTTTATCAAGAACCACTCATGAATCTATCTTGCAATTCTTATCTAATCTCTACCTTTTATATCTTTGTCATTAGTAACTAAACTCTATTTGTTAGGTATGAGTGAAACATAATGAAACTCTTATTTTTCAGATTTGATTTCTAGTTATATGAATGAGTTTATTGAATTATTTTCCTCACCTTTGTGCTTAATGATTTTTATTGTTCGATCAACTTTAAAATGTTTTATGATTCATATTTTGAAATGGAAGTGGATTTTATGAATGCTTGAGATGAGAAATTCATGATATTGTAGTCTAGGGATAGATACAGGTCATGAAACCAATTAAATTAGTCGCAAATGCAGTAGTTTATTAAGAGAATTCTTGTATTGTAAGACTTAGTTATAATCTTAAATCCACTAAGAAATTAGGGATTACTTTGGAATTAAAGGTTCAGTCACTAAGACATTAGGGTAAGAATAATAAAGAGAATTCAATAATAATTCAATAAAGGAATTTAGTAACTAGGATCAAATTAGAAACCAAGATTGGATTCAAAGTGAAACTCATCCCTGATATTTTTCTTATTATAAAAGCTAAATTATATTACTCTTGTTAATTTCAAATATTATTTCGATTAATTCGGAAACTTTTTGTCCATTTTAGTAATTAAACATTATTCGATAGTAAAATGCAATGATTGAGTTTGACACCTGATACTACCGTTTTAATTATTACTTGCAACTATTCAATACACTTATTGAAACACGATCAAGTTTTTGGTGTTGTTGCCGGAGATTGTCATATCACTATTGAGTTATAATTTATTTACTTAATTGGAATTTTTTTGCTCTACAATAAAAATTTTATTTTTATTTTATTTATTTATTTTTCTTTATTTTAAAACTTTTGATTACTCACAATTTGTCTATCCTTCTATGCAAGGCCAGTCCTCAACTGAACTTCTCTTTGATACAGAAATTAGAAAAAATTGTGAAAGAAAATCGACAGACGGTTTGAGAAATGAGACATAAAGAAAGACAATTAGTAGTTAAAGAAGAGGATCTAGGGGATTTCTTTATATTTTTAGAAATGGATGATGCACCACCACCTGAATGTACCCTCGTTGAGTATGGAAATCAAGATAGAAATTGTGCTTGGTAGGCCATCCATGACCAACTGGTTACAATCAACAAGTTCAAAATAAGTCCCACACTATACCAAGAGTTGAAGAAGATTCATTTTTCTGATAAACATAACGAATACGTCAATAGACATCTCACAAACTTCTTTGAACTATGTGAGACAATGAAGGTGGATGGTTGGCTTGAAGAAGGCAAGAGGTTGATACTATTTTCATGGTCATTGAAAGATGATGCCTAGGAGTGGCTTTATTCTTTACCCTTCGGTAGCATCACCACATGTGACTACTAACCTTGAAGATAAGTTCTTGGAACAACCCTAAGTGGTCCGTTTCAAATTATTGAAACATACTGGCTGTGAATTTTGTGGGGGAGAACATAAAAATAGAACTTGTGAAGTATCAGATGAAGATGATACAGAAGAATCAAAATAGGTGAATTTTATGGGTAAAAATGGGAAGCAGAACAATTCTTACTCTAGTACGATCAATACGGGTTGGAGAAATCATCCTAATTTTCATGGAAAGATCAACACGGTGGATCTCAAGGTCAATAAGGAGCTCAAGAAAATCAAGCTCTACCTCAAAAACCTGCTTGGGAGAGTGTTATTGAGAAGTTAGTAACAAACACAAGTTCTTTCATTGAAGAGTCAAGAGCCATCCATAAAAATCACTCAGCCTCAATAAAGAATCTTGAGATACAACTGGGTCAACTTGCTCAACAACTAGCACAAAGAGCGTCTGGAAATTTCCTAGTGACACAGTTTAGATTTGTGAAATAATGTCAATGTTGTGACAATGAAGAATGGCAAGGTAAGTGAACCAGTGCCACCTAAAGCCAAACAGGGTGGGAGTGTTTCAGCTCCAAACCACTCGGAGGAAATTTCAAATATTATTTCAATTAATTCGGAAACTTTTTGTTCAATTTTCGTAATTAAACATAATTCGATAGTAAAACGCAATTTTTGAGTTCGACACTTCGTACTACTTATTTAATTATTACTTTCAATTATTCAGTACATATGTTAAAATTCGATCAGGTACTAAACATTTAGTTTGTAGACACTTAACATCAATGGGCTAACATATTCTTGGGAAAATTTTCATAGAAACTTAATTGATTTATCTTTTCTTTACCATTTATTTGATTCTTGAACAATTTGTTCATTTCTCTCTTTTTTATCCCTTCAAAACTAGTTTTTTTTTCCTCCTTATTTCTTCATTTTCTTCTCTTTCCCTCTCAAATTCCAAGTTAGAATTGTTTCATCATGATGATGATACTTCAAAAATAAATAAAATAAAAATGTATCGTATAATGGACATTAAATGCAACATGTATACCAATAAAACTATTCTAAAATCCAAGACTTCTTCGATGTTTTGGTATCAATCTTGTTTCAACATCAACAATTTTTGTCAAGTATGAAAAAGATGGAGTTAAGTACATTTGTTGAGAAAAATTGACATTAAAAAAACTATTTGCTCATGCATGGAAGTGTAAACTCTTTATTCAACACTTACCAACAATAAAAAACAAGATTGTTCTTGTTTCTAAAAAAAAATATCATAATTGGATTCTCATTTATAAGTCTTAATGATCAAAGGGTTGTGCATGAGATTTCGTTCAAAAATAAAACGCAAAAGAAGATCATGTATGGAGGTGAAGACTCGATTCAACATCTATTACAACAAAAAAGGGAAGAAGCAACTTAGAATCTTTCTTGTTCTTAAATCTTTCAAAAATCTTTTAACTAATCTACTTTGACATTTCAAAATCCTTTAGTCGATGTATTTTATTGTATTTCTTTATTTTATTTTTTTACAATATTTGTTTTATTTATTCATCCCAAATTAGTTACCCTAATTAGAAATTAGTTGTTCTAATTTGGGTATATAAATTTTATTATACTTACTGTTGTAATTATCTTTCTCATTTGATCTATACATAATTTATCTTTGTTTTCTTCTCTTTTATACTTAATATTAATATCATCCAAATTCTAACTGATTGACTAAAAATAAAAGTTAATATATTTAAAACGATTAAAAATATATTTAATCTAAAAATAAATGTAGAGAGATAATTTCGATCTAAAAAATGACTTCAAACTATATCCATATTTGGCCTATGATCAAGGAGGGAAAAGATGAGTAGAAGGAAGGCCTCCAAAGTCCAAACCACCCCATCTTCAAGTACCAAAAACTCATGTCAAGTCTCAAAACGTTCCAAATCATTGAATTACAACTACTTAAATTACATATTTGTTATAACAGTTTTGTTAGTATTTGAGATAGTTATGTTGTAAATAAGCTTAGAGGGAGTAGTTTTAATTGATGCCATGTACTTTGATATGAAGAGAATATAATAGTTTTGACTTTTAGAATTTCGTGGAACTATCTTTCTTGGACCCTAGTCTCCTTAAATTATATGCTTGGATTTTGTCAATATTAATTATGATGAGGTCATTCATTGCATTCCCATCCAATCTCATTTTTTTTTCATTCTGCGTAGTTTTCTCACTTTTTAATTATTTGCTCCAATGAAATATAAATAAAATTATTTTACAATTTTGAAATTAAATGTAAACAAAAATTCACAACTTCTCATAAGATTACAATAATACTATATTTAATTTATTTTTTTATTTTCCACGATTCAATTTATTGTTTATAGTAGATAATTTTAACGATACTTATATTTTTTATTAAAATTGTATAAGATTAAATATGGTCAGTTATATTTATAAATCATTTTGAATGGAGTACTAGTATGTGTTTAACTAAATATGTAATATCAATTCGACTTATTATTACTATCTATAATTAATGTATGTCTTCTTTTTACCAAATATTACCTTAATTAATCTATGTTCTTTACATAACCTTAATTTATCTAGGAAAAAGATGTGTAAACATCCGACACCTAATAGATAATTTGATAAAGAAAAAAAAATTTATATAGATGATGATATATTAGTAATGTGATAAAAAAAAGTAGATGAATAATATAGAGAAATATCAAATATATAAATAAAAGTAATTATCTGTTGTTAATTCATAACCAAATCATGGTCCACCCAGGAGCCATATACAGAGTAATCACCTCATTTTACACTTCACATATGATCATCACGTTTTTATATATATGACCAAGTATATATCCTCACATCAATTCAATTGTTGACCATAGACCCATTTTCCATAATCAATTTCTATATATTCTCTTAAACCCAAAACATTTTTCATAATAATCTCTCCCCAGCTGTCTCTTGACCTTTATCTAAACTAAAAATGAATTCAAGAGGAAATCAAATTATGAAAAACCAACATTTTTTTCAAAATGTCATCATAATGAGGCATGGAGAACGTCTCGATAATATTGATCCCACGTGGGCTTCTTCAGCGATGCAACCGTGGGATCCACCCCTTGCTCAAGAAGGTCAAATTCGAGCCATTCGAATGGGTGAAGGGATTGAACAGAGTTTGAAATATCCAATTCATCGGGTGTTTGTATCTCCTTTTCTTCGTTGTGTTCAAACTGCTGTTGAACTCATTGGTGCTTTCTCTACAATCAATGGTGGTGTTGGAACATTAATTGGTGAAGACAATCTCTTTGCAACTTCAAAAGTCAAGGTCGTAATTTTTTATTATTAACTCTTGTTAGTTTAAAAATATTCAAATCGTGGTGTTTTGTAGAAAATGGTAATCACTCTCTCCATCCTTTTTTTTAATATAAGACTTTTGATACTGTTCTAACATATATTAAAAAAAAGTTGTTGTTTTTGACAAAATTATAAAAAAAAAAAAATCATAGTGCAATTACAAAATATACTAGTTGTATTGTAATTATTAATGTGTATAGTTTGTGAATTATTTTTTGTTGTTGAACTATAATATGTAAATGATTAAATTATGCGTATGAATGCCAATTAATGTTAACTTTTCTTATTTTAAAGATAATTATGTACTCACTTTGTCCCTAATGATAAGATTTTTAAATACATTAGTTTGTTTTTAAATATAAGATTTTTTGCACTTTATCTAATTGTATCTTTTATTAATATTATCAAATTATTTTCGAATATGAAATATTAACATTGATTGCATTGATACACAAGAGATAATTTAGTAATATGAAGTGTTAACATTGATTGTATTGATACACATTGATTACATCGATACACAAGATTATTTTTGAATATGAAATGTTAACAGTTAACATGTTGGACTAAGCTTGAACATCCCTTATAATAATCTTTCAGCTGGGACTAATCATTGGACTAATCTTTAGAGGCATAGAATGCATATTTGATTATCTTAATCAACTTATAAATATTGATTACTCGAATAGATGGCTCAACTATTTAATTTACCAAAATTGTCCTTAACATCCACAACTGTAGGTCTCTATTGAGTATGGACTATGTGAAGTGTTTAACAATGTAGCCATTCGTCCCAACGTTGCTCCTAAAGATGGAAATATAAGTTTTGATATATCAAAGCTTGAAGCCATGCTCCCAGCTGGGACAGTGGATAATAATGCTAAAAGGGTGTATAATGAGGTACAAAGGATTTCATCTTAATTTTATTATTATGAACTTTTTTGCAGATAAATGTTGATGCTAACATTATTCAACCTATCAAAACCTCTTTTGTGTGATTAACTTCAGTTACCTCAATGGGGAGAGTCATTTTTGCAAGCAGGGGCTAGATATCAGAAAACAATCAAGGACCTTGCAGATAAATATCCTAACGAGAACTTGCTATTTCTTACACATGGTAAAAAAAAATCATTTATTTTCATTTAAATTGTAAGTGTAGAGTTGAAATCAATTCTGTTTGGACGACTCGAGTTTTGGCTGCCAATCCCAGGTCATCTCCCGAAGGGCATAAGGTTTTGACGTCGAAACCTGAGCCTGCGAACCTCGAGACCAGGTCGTTAGGATTTACAAGAATGGTGAATGGATCACTAAAGATCTTGCAAACTAAATAAATGGATTGCATCAGTCTATTAATTTTCGTTGTTTTCCTTTACAAAATTTTGTTGTTGTTATGAATGGATTTAACTTTGGATAAACAAGTGCTTTTACCGCCTCTATATAAGAGTAAGATGTTTTATGACGTTGGGTTCCTAGGTGTACATACCTTAAGTTATTAATCTCAAATCACACTTTTTTTAGTCATGGTGTTAGTAGTTATATAATTGGAGAAGCTACCTTGTATATGTATTGGAAAGTTTCTTCTTCATATTTAACTGCAATTGAATTAAAACCTTTGCAGGGGAAGCACTTCAAACGGCACTTTCTTCAACCATAAAAGATGCTGCAAAAGCTAAGGCAAAACTGCAATATTGTGCATATATAGAACTTCAACGACCTATTCACAAAAAAGATCATTTATTTGCTCGTGGAGAGTTCGAAGTACTTACACAAAATGGTCAAACAGGCGTGAGCTATATTTCCTTGCAACCCTTGAGCAAAGATATCAACCAAACTTCAAAATGATAAAGCATGTCAAGTTTATGGGCTTTTACAAATGGAATAGGAATACATAGTAGTTTGTGATCAAGCATATCACAAGATTATAAATTTTAGGTCATTCAAATTTGTCAAATAATTGCAAGCTTACCGTTCTTGTAGGAAATAAACATATCTTTATGCAACTTTGTCATGGACTTGTAATACATTTGCATTACAACAGTAGAAAACTATATTTGTATACTACATCAACCCTGATTCTACTCTAAATCTTAAGAACTAGCATCAATACCCATGAAATATCCATGTATGATGTAGGCATTCATAAGCTATATTTATCTTATAAAAACTTAAGCTCCAAGTCAATGAAAATAACAAACTATTGATGAATGTATTACAAGTTGCATATACAAAACTGAAAACCACATCAATTGGATGTAGTGTTTCTAATAAGCATATAATTGTTGAATTGCACATGAAACTTTCAAGCTTTCAAGGAACCAAACCGAGGAATGTTATGACTGCTTCTCCACCAAGTACCAGCACAAGACATGACTGAACCTTTGGTTATGACTCATCAATTTACCTACCCAAACAAAATATGCTATTTTATTTCATAGAAGACCCCATAAACTTCAATATACAAAAATATAAGAATTCATCTAACGGCAGAGAAGGCTGAGTCGTCCTAATAGAAGAATTTATGAAAATATAGAGTCCGTAGGATTTTAAGATAAAGTTTTCTGTTTTTAAAATCCGCTTTCACTTTCAATTACATAATTGGGACCATGTTTTCACTTTGTTTCCTGTTTTTAAATATTTGTACATGATACAGTGGAAATAACCTTTTTACTGTTTTCACAAAGGAAATGATTAGAAAGCATCTGATACTCTTCATCATATTCTTTTATTTACTTGAAAAGAAAATATAAAATGCATTTCAAACTTTCAAGGTAGTAAATGCATTTACTTTTCATTGAATTATTTTTACTTCCAATTGTGCAACCAGTACCTACAGAATACTTGTTATCAAATTCATAATTGTATACAGTAACTGAAACATTGAACATTTATTTTTCTCCCCTTTCAATCTCTTGTGGGCAGTAAACATTTAAACATAAGCGAAGTGATCTTGCATATCACTGTTTGCAGATATATTTTATTTACATGAACTGAAAAATTTGCTTACTTATTTTGTGTGCGTGGACGTAACCCTAGTTTTGCTCTTAAATTGGCACCGGCTTCAATGAGATCATCCACCTATAGGCAATGCAATAACATGTACGTGAGAATACTAATAATTTGCACATAATGAGATCTTACATCAGCCACGTATAAAGAACACCATTAGTTCTCTTGACATCTATAATAACTAAACATTATAGAATAAACCATGATCAATTTAGTACCTCAATTATCACTCACTCTCCTAGTTAGTCCCTTAAACTATATGAAAATAATAAAAGTCCTTAAACTATACGAAATCCATCAAATTACTCCCTAAACTATATGAATATGTCTCTTTAGTGTCTGATCGTATGTCAATATATAACAGTAAGGACTAATTTGACGGATTTCAAATAGTTTAGGGAATAACTTGACAGGCTTCATATAGTTTAAGAACTATTTATCATTTTCATATAGTTTAGCCACTAAATAGGAGAGAAAGTAACACTTAAGAGACTAAATTGATGGTTTCCTCAACATTATATTAATCAATTTCACATCTTCTGTTTCAACAACTACAAAACCATATTCAAAGTATGAATAGTAAATAGTGATCGGTGAACAGTTAAATGCCTTATGATCTGTCTTCCAGTTAAGGTTTTTGCATAAATCATAACCAATGATATTCTGTAGTATTGTATTATCCATCAAAAACAGCAAAGTAACAACTTATGACTTGCAAAATTTAAGTGTTCAAAAAAGGTTGAAATTGCCGGGCTACCAATTAAAAGCAGTGTTCTATAACTAAGACCTGACTGGCCACCCCGATTGGTTCAACCAAAAACTGGACCTGTCAAACAGTGTCTCTAACTATTTACTCACAAAACAGATGATAACATCAACAAGTCAACTCTAACTGAAAGTCTCAACCACTCAACTAGTTCAAATTGATTGCATCCAAACGCCTTTTGTACGCCTACCCACATCCAGTTAGGGAACGATAAATAAGGACAACTGCACATCATATCAAGTGTAGCAGAGTAGGCGATGAGAAAGATCACTCACGTCACTATGGAATTGAAAATTGAAATGTTCACACCCCAATATGACATGCAAGTCACAATTACAAAATAAGTATCTCCGAAAGTTTGTATTAGTTTACTGTGACGACATCCTCATTTACAATAAGTCTTGGAAGGAACATTTGAGCCACCTGAAGCGCATATTACACATTCTGCAGCAACAACAATTCTATGCCAATTTAAAGTGTGAACTTGGGCAGACCACAGTAGGATACTTGGGGCAACTCAATTCTGAAAAAGGAGTGTCTATGGATCCCAAAAAGTTGGAAGCAGTTTTAGATTGGCCTCTTCCTAAGACAATCAAAGCTTTGCGAGGGTTTTTGGGATTGCCTGGGTAGTATCAGAGATTCATATGCAACTATGGGAAGACAGCGCGTCCCTTGACTGATTTGTTGAAAAAAGGGAATTTCCAGTGGAATTCAGATAGTACAGCAGCCTTCACGAAGCTTAAAGAGGCGGCCACAACAGCTTCGGTGTTGGCTATGCCAGATTTTGATCAAACTTTTAGCATTGAGTGCGATGTGTCTGGCGAGGGATTGGCGTTGTGCTTATATAAAACAAGAGGCCAATTGCTTTCTTCAGCAAAGCACTGGCAGATTCTTCCCTTAACAAATCTGTCTATGAAAAGGAGTTGATGGCATTGGTCTTATCGATTCACCATTGGAGGCCATACCTGATTGGGAGGAAGATTATAATCTACTCAAATCAGAAAAGTCTACGGTACCTCCTTGAACAAAGAATCACCACACAAAATCAACAAAATTGATTAGTCAAATTATTGGGTTATGAGTTTGATATTATCTACAAAAAGGGAAGCACCAATAGAGTTGTCGATGCCTTGTCGAGAAAATTTGAAGAGTTAGAGTTAAAAGTGGTGACTAGACCCCTTTGGCAGGATATAAACCTCATAGATGAAGAGGTTATGCAGAACCATGTGCTAAATAAAATATGTGAAGAATTGAAGGAGAGGCCGGAGTCACATGGCAACTATACTTTGGAAAATGGAAGGTTGTATTACAAGGGAAGATTGGTTCTGCCACCAAAGACTAGTTGGATACCCAAGTTTCTGCATGAGTTTCAAACCTCTCAGATAGGAAATCATTCCAGGGTCTTTCACACATGCAGACGACTAGCTCAATCGTTATTTTGGATTGGCATGAAAATAACAGTCAACGACTACGTTTCTGCATGCCACATTTGCCAACGAAGTAAGTATCAAGCATCGTCTTCGGAGGGGCTGCTCCAACCATTACCGATTCCGAATGCAATTTGGGAAGACATTAGTATGGACTTCATTGTGAGCTGGCCTAAGGTCAAGGGATTTGACGCACTATTAGTGATGGTGGATCGACTCAGCAAATATGGTCATTTTATTCTCATTAAGCATCCTAACTCGGCTCACTCCATTGCTGAAATATTCGTGAAGGAAGTGGTGAGGCTTCATGGTATAGAAGCTTCTATAGTAAGCGATAGAGATCCGACCTTCTTGAGTCAATTTTGGAGGGAGCTCTTTAGGTTGCAAGGAACTACGCTAAAAATGAGTACATCTTATCATCCTAAATCAAACGGACAACGGAGGTACTTAACTAAACCTTGGAAACATACTTCATTTGCTTTAGTTCGGAACAACCAAAAAATTGGGTAGATATGGTACCATGGGCAGAATATTGGTATAATACTAGTTTTCAAGGGGCTGCCAAGTGCACTCCTTTTGAAACAGTTTACGGCAGACCACCACCATCGTTAGCACGATTTGTACCCGAGGAAACTATAATGGAAGCAGTGGCACAAGACCTGATGACCAGAGACGAAGCATTGAGACAACTGAAATACCATTTGGGAAGAGCACAACAACAGATGATCAAACCTGCGCACCGTCACCAAAAACCCACGAAGGTTAAAGAAGGAGATTGGGTTTACTTAAAAATCAGACCTCAGAGGCAAGTTACTATGCCAACACGACTTCATCCTAAACTAGCAGCTAAGTACTATGGTCCTTATTTGGTGTTAAAACAAATTGGGACAGTAGCCTTTAAACTCCAACTTCCAACAGAGGCTTGCATTCATCCGGTTTTCCACGCTTCGCAATTAAAGTTGCCTGTTGGAAAACTTGAGGTGGAAACAGCCCTACCTACAGAATTACATGGGCAGGACCCTACGTATACGCCTTCACAAGTGCTGGGCAGAAGAACCATACAACAACAGGGAGAACAAGTGCTAATTCAATGGCAGCAAAAGCCTGCAGAGGAGACCACCTGGGAAGATGTTAATACAATTCAAAATCAATTTCCGGAGTTCAACCTTGAGGACAAGGTTGAGCTTGAAGGGGAAGGTATTAATAGGAATAATGAAGATGTAAATAGGAATAAACCTTTATTGGTTTACATAGAAAAAACAATAGAAAATAATGATGTTTCTGTTTTATGGTTAGGTTGTTAGTAGTTACTGTTTTATAGTTAGGTGGTTAGTTGTTAGGTAGTGCTCTTGGATCCTATCCCTTGTATAATCAGCCTATAAATAAAGGCTCCCACCCCTTTGAAAGGATCTTTGGCAAAATTAGAAATTGAGTGGTTTATACCATTGTAGGAGCGTATCCGCTCTTGTGTATCATTTTCTTTCAATCAATAAAAATCAGGGACGAATAATTCCCTTTCGCTATTGAGTTCTATCAAGGAACCTAACAGTCTCTCTCTGTCTTAAGGGAGTTTTATAGATCATTAATGTTTTCCTCATTCATCTTGTAAGGAGCTAATCTCCAATCCATCATTTTCATTATCAGTCTTAAATCTTAATATACTCATCATAGTCTATGTTTGGCAAGAGTGTTCATCCTAAACTGAGTCTTGATTATACTTTTCTATTTGATTCCTATCAAAGTCCCCAAAGCCTGAATTCGACTGAAGTGGAAGGTACAATTTACAACAGAGTAGGTCACAGGTAAGGCTACTGTTTGACGGATGACAAAATCCAGAACAATAGGTTGGGTCCAACAAACCCACAGATTGTGCATCTACTTTATACATAAATCTGAACAGTTCGTTTCTTCATCAATACTTTTTTAATTTCTAGGATAAACATACTTCTGGTTGACATAATCTCGTCTTGATTTCAGTTCATCAGTTGTACTTTTATGTGTGTTTGGGAGCGGGTGAACATCCCAAATACCTTGCTCTTTTTGTCATTACTCACCACATATTCCTACCATGGCCAACACCCTGACAGTAATTTTATATATTAAAAGTTATTGAGGAAAAGCTTTGTCTGACTTCATCTGATTACATTTACACGGTATTTAAGTAAATGAACATTTTGACCAATCCAGAATACCAAACGTTGTCTTGGTTCTTCTTTTTCCTTTAGTTAACAACCCGACGAATAAAAGGAACTGGACTATATCATAACCCACTAACACTATATTGTATAAACATTCAATAAGAATTAATTTGATCACATAAAAATCTATAGTCATTATAATAGTTCTATTCACTTAAATATCAACTGTTTACTGTTTTAACCACACACAATCTGCACAAAACGATCAATCGTGGTTCAGTTTGGCACTTTGGCCTCAATTATCCATCTTGATACTTGAGAGTATTTTTTATAGAAACTATTGATTCAGAACATTGCAACAGTGTCAGGGCCTCCTAATCTAGAAAGATATTATCTCCCAACAACTTCCTAGCATAATTGATAGAGCAGAAATATTAAAGTAGAGATAGAACACTGATATGGATGAATGAATATTACTGATATGATGGAATATGGAAAAGGAAATACAATTCCAGAGCAAAAGCTCCTCAACAGAGAAAATGGTTATTCTCTCACTGCCTAACCATAACAGTACTGATATAATGATTAGTTAATTCTACCATTCCCCCTACTCACCCTCTTTATTTGGGAATACTGTAACAGTCACACACTCACATTTATTCCTGACTCTCTTTCTTCTTTCTCCTCTCATACACTCTCCATGTTTGGGGCCTCTCACCACTCAAGCCAACTAAGGCATCCTCGTTAGGATTTGGACCATAGTGCCTCCTATCAATAATCTAGAATGATCTCACAACTAGACTCTTTCCCCTTCAAATAACCGACTCTCCATAAGTCTAGGGATTATTCCAACTAACTTTCTTTCCCTCCTTTGGCCCCACTTCTCCCTCCTTGTGTACACCTGCCATGTACTGGGCCAACTCACATTTGTTCCAATAATTGGGTCATCTGAATCATCAGGCCCAAGTGTCCTGTCAATTTTCATCAAATCCAACATTATCAATCTTCTTCACTTTACAAATTTTGTCAAAAAAACATATCAAGACTATCAAAAGCTGGTGGAATGGATTTCAAGACTAAGACCGCCATCAAAACCATTGAAGAACAATGCATTGTGGTGATGTATTCCATTGTTAACTTGAATAGCTGAGAATCAGATCTTCTTGCCATTACTAGAATCAAGCCACAAATAAACAAAAAGCCATATAAAAATTCACTCTCACTATCCACAATTACCTAACGACATAAGTTCATCCATTATATCTCACAAAAACTACATCTTCATCCACACCCATGTCTAGTCTATAAGCAACAAGACTCACTATTTGTTTGCAAATTTAGCTTATGAAAATCATCTTCCAAGCTCAATCCTCTGCTTTCACCAGAAAACTACAAACTGCCAAAAACCAATTTCACAATTCACTCTTTAGATCAGACTCACTTTATCACACAAACCCATCATCCCTTTTCCTAAATACAAGCACACGCAGATACATATATACATTCATCCACAACCATCCTTATTAGAATTTAGGTTAACTAACTTAACCTTACAAAACCAACTTGTGCGGTGAGGGTGTCTCCCACTTATAATATAAACACTTTCTCAGGTCAAATCTCATTCAACCAATGTGGGACTCTCAACACACCACATCACGCCCAAGATTGGAGTGTAACCAGAGTAGCCTGGTAGCAAGTGTAGGCTCTAAAACCATAATAGAACTAGTTATGCCTAACTCAATCATACAAAATTGGCTCGTATGATGAAAAATGTTTCTTACCTATAAACATTTTTATCGGGTCATATCTCATCCAACCAGGAATTATCAACAACAGACCCCTTTGAAGACTCAATTCACATCACTATAAATTCTCAGAAAAACCCAAAATATCATCGTCCATTTTCATTTCAAAAACAACTACTGAAATAACGAAAAACCTCAAGAACATAAAACGAAACAACAATGAATAAAGAGAAAATCAGTAATACCCCGTGAATGCCGTTAGCTTGAAGGACAAGAACAGAAGCGGAAGCGGCACTACCTATGAAGAGAGAAGCAACAGTGAAAGCTTTCAAAGGCATGAGGCATGAATCACCTGCGTGACCCTTAATGTAAGAACGTACACCCAATCCCATTTGAGCAGCACTGGCTACACCCCACAACCATTGAATCTTACTGCCACCACCGGTTGCTTCATCCATCTTCGTGCTATATATATTAATTACCGATCAGGGATTTTGTTTAGAGATTTTCGAGTACATGTATTTGAAGGGTATTAGGGTTGTAATTTTCGATTTTCAGCCTCTTTCTCACGTTAATCTTTTTCGGTTCAAAAGCCACTGGAGGAAGTAAAATCCAATTCGCCAAATGTTTTCTCTCTAATGTATAATCAAAGATGAACTTATTATTAAAAAAAAGTTAATTTAATTTATATCCACAAACAATTTAAAAAAATATTTTACATTGCTGGTAATCATAATTGACTAATAAATAATAATAATAATAATAATATTTTATTTTAATTATAATTGTTTTTAAAATTATGGATTCTATCTCTAAATATAAGATTTATTTTAACCAATAATTTTATGTTTGGTTTATTTTTACCCAATAATTTTATGTTGATGTTGAATACATTTCACTTGACCATAAATAATTCGGTGACAAAGATGATTAAAAAATTTGTACAGATTGGCCATGAGTTCTGCCAATAATATTAGATATAAATTTAGGTTTAGGCCAAAAGAAAAATGTAGATATACATATAGATTATTGGTTTTATTTTATAATTAATGATACTTTTGTGTATTTTAATTTTAATATTTTTATTATGATAAAATATTTTATATGATCTCTTAATTTAATTTTAAATAATAATTTAGTTTTTTTTAATTTAATTTTTTATTTAATTTAAATAACGATTTGATATTTTATGTGTTAACTAGTAAAATATCCGTCCTTCCACATAAATACCGATTATTACTATATTTTTCTTTAAGATAATAAATAAAGAAAGTTAATTAAAAAATTAATCTCTTCTTTATACTATAGATAAAAGGATTAAATTTATGTTCAAATATAATTTCAAATGATAATAAGTTATAGTATTTAACTTTTGTGCATTTTCAAGAAAAATGTATTTGATCAATAGTACACTAAATATTGCAATTAATATTTTGTATATACTTTGAATTTTATTTGTGATAAATTTTTATTTTTTATTTTTTTTATTTATATATGATAAATATTTGTCATGTGTTTCTTTAATACTTATCAATGATAAATAGTTGTCTCGTTTTTTTTTATATGCATCAATTATAAATATTATATTGCATTTTATTATATTTATCAATAATAAATATTTGTCTCGTGTTTTTTGTTTATATGATTTCTTTATTTATTTATCACTAACAATTATTTGTTTAGAATTATTTTCACACTAAAAAAAGTATTTAATGTGACACTCAGATTTTGCAATGTTGTTTTATAAAACTATTTTTAGCTACACTAAGAGTGTCACTGTTTTCTAAAAATATTATACTCTTTTGTAAAAAAAATTAAACGCACAAAAATGTAGGATTTGCCCCTTTGGTCTTGTACCACGAAAATGCAACTACACCTCTCCTTGAAAAACACTAAGAAACTTTTTCTTTTTCTTTACATTTCTCAAATCATGTTCTCTCTATTATCTTCAACGAACCCTAACTCCTAAAAATCCTAAGTTCAACTTTGAACAATCCTAAATTCATCTTTCTCGTTTTACTTCGCGATTTGCAGTAGTAAGTAAGCTTTATTCTCATTCCAAATCATTTTAGTTTGCGATTTCAATTTTTATTTTGGTAATTTTGTTTGTTAAGTGTCACTTTTTTGCGATTTGTTGAATGAGGTTGTGGATTTGAAATTTGTTCAAATTTTTATTTGATATGGGTGCTAATCTAAACTTTCAATTTACAATGCTTCAATTTAACTTCAATGATTCGTTGACCCTCTTCTTGCGTTCTCACTTTGTGACAGCTTTTTAATTTATTTTCTCTTAAGTACACAATAAGAATTAGGGAAAAAAAAGTAAAAGAGCATAAAATTGGTAATAGATGTTCATATTATTCTAGGAATTGTTATACTTCTAGTTTTGTTATTTTTGTGGGGGAAGAATGCTCACTGAAGATTGATATTTGTCCTATGTTTTTTTTAATACCGAGGAATTGTTATACTTATATTTAACATTGACAATTGAGCTTGATATTTGTCATATGTATTTTTTTTTAATATTTTTTATATTTGTCTCGTGTTTTTTAATGTTAAACACTTATCCATTAAATTAAAATAATTTATTTTTCTCTAAATTAATTAAAATAATTTATTTTTCTCTAAATTTATATTTAGTGTTCAATATTCGTCCTATATTTTTTTTATTAGTATTGAAACCCTTCTAAAACCTCAAAATTGGAGCATTTGATCGGTTCCTTGCAAGGCTATGTAAGAGAATATAAGAAAGTGGGTTGAAGTGAGATTAAAAATGTCCAAGGTAATTGATTCTTTTGTTTTTTATTGAAAGTTGATGACTTAAACTCTTTGTAATGTAATAGCTTTTGTCTTCGTAGCCTAATACATAATTGTAATCATTGAAATTGAATTGATAACTTAAACTCTCATGCAATCTTTTCTCCTTAATGACAGATTAGGCAAATAAACACTAATATATATACCAGTACAACATACATCAATTTAACTAAAGCATATAATATATCATGATTTTTGTTCATGATATCATTTTTACTAAAGACTTATTTGAAAATTCAATGACAATGGAGCAAACATTAGATGAATATGTCCCAAAAACCGATAAAGTTTCATGATTTATAGTATAAAACACATCAAAAGACAATAACAAAAACCATTGTTTTCATATATGTTGTTCTTCAATAAATTATTGTCATCAGTAATAGTAAATAATACAGATACAACACAATAACAACATGTAAATTATTACATAGTTACGGTTCGTAGATAAATGCATTTTTAATTAGTTAAACATGATAATTACTTTGGTGTTGATGAAAATAATTAAGTCAATAATATAGTTTTAGCAATGTTTTGTTTTCTTAAATTGATAATAGAATTGTCAATAATATTATCATTTTGTTTATAGAAATGTGGAAAATTTATCATCATCTTCAAATAAAATTCAAAAAATACCTATCAAATAAAGAATTCGCATTTTAAGATTTAGGTTAGGGATTTGATTTTGGAGAAGGATGAAAAGAATAAGAAGGTATCATCTTGGTCATTTAGGGATCAAATTTTAGAGTATAAGTTCATCATTTGATGTATATGATGTTGATGGAGATGAAGATATGAGTTTATTTGAAAACATGAGTTATGAATTTTCTTTAAATTGAAAATAAAATTTTTAGATTGTTTGAATATGATAATAATTTTTTTGAATTTCTATAAATAAGATAATGTTATTGACATTATAAGACATAAATGATTAAATCGTTATTTAAAATTAAATAAATGATCAAATTAAAAATAAAAAAAAATTAATTATTATATGAAATTAAATTTTAAGGGAAAGTAGAAGTATGCTATCTTCTATATTAGATTATTTTTTCAGGTTAAATGATATAGACCATTTCATTCTATCTTTGGTGGCTATATATAACTTAGCCCCTAACATAATATAATGGGGTGATAAGATTGACACTCCCTCTAGACTTACTATAAGTCAAAAAGAATGTAATGAGTCTAAATTTGAATTACATGTACATAACTTGTTATTTTTATTTTATTTTAAAAAGAGTATATCATATATCATATCTACCTAGCTAAAGGCCACAAGGGGTTGGATTAATAATAATATTAACAAGGTTATATTTTATTTTATATATAAAAGGACAACCAAGTTTTTTATGTGGTTTTTTCTTTTAATTATACTTTTTATTTAACTTATTTTATTTACACTTTTATCATCTTTATTTAATTTAATAATTATTTTTTTTCAAATATATAGATATATTCATATACTTCCAATTTTTTTCAATTAAGTTTTAGTGTAAAATTTATTCTTCCAATTTTATCCTTCTTTTCTCTTTCATTTTAATCATTTTTTATCAATAAAATAACAAATTTTTTTAAATTTTTAAATTTTGTAACTTTTATTATTTTTATCAATAAAAGAATATAAAATGAATAAAAATGGACAAAACAGTACTCTAGTTCCTATTAAAAAGAAATAAATAAAAAATATAAAAGAAAATAAATGATAAGATAGGAGAAAAAGCACTTGGGTTTTTAGAATGAAAGAACATAAATATTGGGATTATCTCTCTACAATTGTTCTAGTTTTCAAACTCACAACTTGTAGATTTAGTGCTCAATTTTAATGATTGAATTCAAAATTTTAAATAAATTTTTATTTTTTATATTTTTGAATTTTTATAATGAAATTAAATAAAATATCAAATTGAGAAAAAAAAATAAACGACTGAAATATTATTTGAAATTAAACTAAAAAAAATTTATGAACAATTGTGCCACTGCTGTATGTTTGAGGAAATTGAGTTTATAATATAATTTAATGATTATATATGCATTTACATATATAGATTAATATTTCTTTTCGTTTTTAAATTATAAGTTATTTTTAAAATTTTCACAAATTAAAAGATATAATTAGTATTTTATGAAAAAAAAGAAATTATATATTACTTTACAAAAATATACTCCACTAATTTTATGAAAAATATAAATTAAATTAAAAGAAATATGATATAATAATAAAAGATAAAATAAAAGAAAAAAAAGTATTTATAATTTATTAATTTCGTAAAATGACTTACAAACATATTTGTTAGAATGACTATAAGTTAGGAGAAAGGTTTGTTAGAATGACTATAATATGAGGACAAGTGGCGGGAACCGAAATATTGCTGGTGATCAAAATTTTAAAATTTTAATATATAAATAAATAAAAAATAATATTGTATTGTATATAATAATTTTTAAGTTATAAATTTATAAAAAATAACATTTTTATTTTAAAGATTAAAGTTCACAACATATATACATATCGTTTTTCTTTGAGCAATAATAAAGTTCAAAAAATGAAAGGATTTATCTTTAAAATTATATACCAACTTTAGTTGAAAGTTCCACAGTTGTAAACATAAATAAATATAAATTATTACAATATCACATACATGTTTTAATTAAAATAAACATAAAACAATACAATACTATGAATATTCGTCCTCAATAAATCTTTAATAGTTGTATTCAATACGAAAATTGTTGCATAAGATGAAAACACATGTTAGTCAAATCAAATGTTAAGAATTAGAAACGTCGAACTTAGATTAAAAAAAATCATAATAAAAATCATAATATTTCAAATACTTTTTATCGTGATTTGTTCCCGAAAAAACTATTGTAATCTGTTTCGTGAAAAAACTACTGTACTGTTTTTTTTTCATTATATTTAATTATTGTTAATTTATAATTAAATTTGAATTTTGTATTTATTTTGTCTTACCGTACGGGTATTCAACCAAACTCCAACGTATCCAAAAATTAGCTACAAATGAGAGAAATATTGCAATGCATGTGGGTTGAGATACAAGATAAAGGGGTTGCACCGAGAATATAAACCTGTGGCAAGTCCAAGTTTTGATGACACAAAAGCATTCAAATTATCACAAGAAAGATTTGAGAAAGGGAGCATATGTAGATTATAATTTTTATTTTTGACAAGATTCATCCAGTATTGTTGTTGTTTATTTTACTGCATATACAACATTGGTTTGTACATCGAATTTCGAATTTTTAGCCCACGTTATACCTAACACATAATTTGATATTTTGAATTTTTCGTTTTAATTTTTGTTTGACAAAGTTTTGAAATATTATTTTACAAAGAAAAGTGTTTATTGTTACGGTGAAAAAAATTAACAAAATTAAGAAATTACGTGTCATTTTTTAATTGGTTTGACGCTTATAATTCACTACCTTAGTATATTGATATTTTTCTCTACTTAAAATTTTAGTTTTGGTAATTTATTCGTGAAAAAATATATTGTACTATATAGCATTTTTGTTTCGCAAATGATGATATGGAGGAAACTAAATTTCTAACAAAACTGACTTCTTAATTGTTGCGATAACACAATGTTGGCATTCAATCAATCCAACCCATACTCCAAATTTTATCCATTTTTTTTTTTTTTGTAAATTCAACTCATTCCAATTCATATTTTTTTTTTTATCCATTTAGACAATAGATGATCAGTAACAGAACCACACCTGCAAATCTTATATTAAAATTCAAATATTTTGATATATCCACAAATTTTTAAACTTAAAAATGATAATGGATATTTCAACTTAAAAATGATATATCCGAAAACTTTTAAAAATTTCAATTTCAACTTTTGAAATCATTAATTTTTATAATTTAAATAACAAAATATAAATAATTAATATATTAAATAATTTTTCATAAAATATAAAATGCAATATAATACCATGATGTCCAGTGTTGTAAAAGCAAGACAATCTTCATAATTAGAAGCAAGCAGCAACAATCTGTATCTAAATGATTCTACTACCAGCACACAAAGCTTGATAAAATACCATTTTAAATGCACAACAAAACCAATTATTCTAACTATCGATACCATTTATTTATACTATATAGAAGGCTTATACCATATAACCAATTCATTTAACACAACAAAACCAATATCCCAAGCGCGCTCGTCGATTCGAAATCCACTTTGATATGAAGAAAATAAAACCTGTCGCTTTGTATACACATATTTACTCTGAAACTTAAAAGTACTAGTTTTGGAGATGTCGATTCCCTTATCGTCACTTATATGTTGCTAAAAATTCACATTTCCATCTGTTCTAAAAATCTTCATTCGAAAGCGTTGTAACCAAACAATACTCAATGGTTTATAGAAGGAAACACAAACTAACACTATTTTAAGAACATGAAACATTCAACCAGTGAGAAATACAGTACTTCATCAATACCAATTTAAACTCAAAATCTTATAACAGTACCAATCTAAACCAGAGATGTTCAATTTCATCAAGGAAAATGTAAAACACAAATAATTAAACTCCTGAATATATCCAATGTTGCTGCACATTGCAAGGAAACTAAAATTTAAAGTATAATACTTGTCTGTTAATTGCTTCCACACCAATGTTGCTGCACATTGCAACTGAAAACTGAAACACCAAGGCTGAAATATCATTTGCAACTCCATTGCAGCATCTTGAATATTCCATAACTGTCATAATTAATCCCCTGCTAGAATTATAAGGAAACAACATCAAGAGTCATTCTCAGCATTCAATAAAGCAGAGAAAAAAACAAATTTTGCAGGACTGTTATTAGTGTCGTCTCTTACATTATTATCAAATATTTTAATATAATCTTTGAAATTATAAAAAACATTAATCAAATTTGTCCTTCCCTTAATATTAGCATGAACTAAAATGACATTAAATTATTCAAACAGAGGGACAAATTATTTGATTAACATATGCAATTTTAGAAATCATTTTAAAATATTAATAATATGAAAAATTAGATTGATACAATTCTACAATTTTCTTGGGAACATATTATATATGAACAAGATAGAATGAGAATGACTAACCTTTTTCAAGCAGTGATTAATACAACCTGCCACCACACTCAGAGGCACCACAATAGCAGTTCTTCGTCTTAACATTCCCATTGCCATCCAGCACAAGACCTATCTTGTAATGATAATGGTAAGTCAACTCCGTCATTTTCGGAATGGTCTCAGCTGAAAATAACATGATGTGTGGAATCCTTCCATCATCATGATCATAAAGAACATTCTGACCAAACAAATTTGGAGAACAACTATGGTTTATAAATCTCGCCACATTACCATAATAAGCAGCATCAATAGTATACCTACCATAGTCTTCATTGCCACTCTCATCCTCAAGAACCTCTTCATCACCACCATCCTCATCCTCATCCTCATTAATCATATTTGAAGCCTCTTCCAACACACTATCATCCATATTATAATCACCAATACTAAACAAATACTCATCATTATCAACCCTTTTATCAACTTCATCATCTTCAATAACCTCACCTATATACTCACAAATAAAACTACCAGCTGGAATTGTGTCACGTGACCTCACACCCCACCCTTTTTTCTCAGTCCTGAATATCTCAAGATTAAATTTAATCCCTTTTTGACTCACTCTATTAGGACAATCAGCACTACACTTACAATAAGGACCACACTCATGAATTACACCCCCTGATGCCACAATAATATTATGCTTATTATATGGAATTTTCCCACCATTCCTCACAGCACATAAACACTTGACAGAATCTCCACATTTTCCTTCACAATCACACCCTAAGTGACCAACTGGGATAGGTTTACACCAACTAGGATAAATCATTTTAGTCATGTAAACGAAAGATTCAACTGTTAATATCTCCTTATCCTCAGTATTAATCACACATATAGGAACAGCCTCTCTGTCGCGAGAAATATCTTCAACAATTAAACCTTTTCTAATTCCATCAATTCCATATTTCATCAATACATTCCATGCAACCTCTTCCTGACCAGAGTTTCTTACCAAACAAAATGTATAAACCATATTTTCTTTTCCGCAGAGTTTAACCTTATAAAGACCATAATAACAATAAACTTCGATGTCGGCGCGGCCATTATTCTTCAAAAAGGACTTAATAATAACTCTAATGTCATTTTTAACATTAAAACTATTAAATAATATTGCAGCATTTTCTCTTATCCTTGTAGAAATATAAACTTCGTTATGTTCCATTCCGTCATCATCTAAACCGTCGTAAACGAGGCTAGTAGCAATCCTTTTTCGTTCCCTGATCACGTGATCGATGTACTTTTGAGGTTCCATTTGACGGTGGAGGCCAATGATATTTAGTTCATTCCAATATTGATAAACGTCGCCAACTTCAACTCCGGGGACTTTTCCGATAAACTCTCTTCTGTAGTTTAGGAATTTGCCTCGATCTTTAAGAGTCCCTGCCGTTTCGAAAGGAGTTGAATTGGAGAGGAGTCTTCGCATGCCATGGAAGAGCCTCAGTACGTTTCTTACTTTCTCTCGTGCCACGTCATTGGAAGGAAACGACGCCGCATTTGGGTAGACGGTAGTGATTTCTTTCTTTTTCTTGCGTTCGTCGTTTCTGTTGCTTGAAGAAGTTGTTGCATTGTAGTCAAAACGACGTTGTTTGGTTCTTTTCTCCTCGTATTCAGAAATTGGAGGGAGATGTGTTTTCTTCTTATTGGATTCATTCTGACTGTTTTTTAAATTTTTCAGGGGCTGTTTAGTCTTCTCGCGCTCGGCGGTTCTTGCCAATGGAAGTGGAGCTTTTGCTATTTTCTTGGAGTTCACATTTTTGGACGAAATTACCCTTTTGGTTGATTCTGCAGCATTGGGTTTTGGCTTTGGGCCCATTCTTGAAGAGGATGGAGCCATAGGAATTGGTTGGTGTGGGTCCCTGTCTTCGAACAAATTGGGTAGATGATAATGTTAATTAACTGAACTCTGAATGAAGTGTTTGAGAAGAGGAGGAGGAAATTACTGGAGTATGAAGTGTTTTAAATACTGTCTCAATGAACTGCACCTATTATCACCTGGCTAACACAATAATAAGACTAGTAAGTAAAGGAAAACTTTATCCACTAAAATAAATAAATCAAAAGAAGAAAAAATATGACTCTAGCTAACTCATCATCACAATTATTTATTTTTGGAAAGAATTTCCTCTATTATTATCGGTTAATCTTTGATTTGTTAAATACCTACTTGTGTTCATATGTACTTTAAGAATTGTCTCATATTATGGTTTAAGCGGGTCATTCTCGGAGAAACATTTCAAATTTAATTAGGTTGGGAAGTAGCTATTCAAGCTACTTTAAGATTAGTATCTTGGTTGGGAAGCAACTATGGTTCATTGAGAATTGCATTAGAATAGTTAATACATAATTTGAGATATATACTAAAGGATGGTATCCTCTATATGAATATTTGTGAGTGACATATTTTGCACCTCATCCCAACTTTTATACTTGTACATAAATCTTAACTCTTATTTTCTAATGTGTGTGGTATGTTTCTCATGTACTGTAGATGGTAGGATTTCTTCCACCCCACTTTCTTAAAGCACTAGGACATGCCCTATGGAGTGATCTAGAGATACTATACCACAACAACATTGACGACAAACATTAAGATTTTGAAGTAGAGGGGAGCATGGTCGTCTACACTAGATGAGTGACCTAGGTGTACCGAAGTTCAAAATGGGCAAATGCTATTTTTGAAGGTCACATTTGAATCATGCAGAAGTTACCCTTCCACTACATCTGAGATGATCACCGTCTCTTCCACGAGCCCAACGTTCCAGATAACCTAGGGCGAAAACGTGTAGAAGAAAATGGTACCACTTATCACTAGCTCTTTGGTTAGGTCTATCGGGGACAGGGATATGGTCTTGGTAAATGATAGGTGCCATACCAAAGACCTACACCCAGTTAGAGTAAAGCCTCTAGACTATTTGCACTCAAAATGTTTGAATATGGAGGAACATGTATGAGGAAATATTGTCCTTAACCATGTTTTCATTGTGGCCACATAGGCCACTTTCCTATATTATGTCCATATAGATAAAGTCAATAAAAGGGTTAGACGATAACTTGTTGTGTTTGCATAGATTTCCTAGTAACCCTAGAGAATATAAAATTCTTGGTGGATCTTGTAGTTCTGCTGCTACAAAACATGGAAATTATCCTATGAATGGATTGGTTATATGTGAATAATATAATCTTGAGTTGGAATTCATTGACGTTCGAATAAGACTCTAAGGCGAATAAGGAAGCTGAAAGAATTACTCAAAAGCTTACAATGGTATTATCCATGTCATGGGAAGAAACCCCAAAGATCAAAGATTTACCAGTTGTATGCGATTCGCATAAATACTCCTTAACAACATTTGGAGATTGCCGCTAGTAAGAGAAATTGTGTTTTCCATAGGTTTGGTGTCAAGTTTAGGACCAATTTATATATCTTGATAAAGGATGTCTAAAGGAAAATAGGAATAATTAAAGAAGCAATTGGACAATATGCAATGAAAATAATCCATAAGACCAAATGTATTCCCATAAGGAGCTCTAATTATATTCATAAAGAAGAAGGATGTCACATCTAGTCACTGAGTGGACTACATGAAACTTAACAAAGTGACTTGTAAAGAATAATTAAAAGTAGCATCGATATTCTTAATGATTGATTTAAAGTTGCTTTATCATCAAATAAGAGTTAAGGAAGATTATATTCCACAAACAACTTTTAGATCTCACTATGGAAATTATGAGTATTTAGTTATATCACTCAATGTGACTACTTGTCTTGTACTACTCATGGATTATATGAACAATATCTTTAGGTCATAATTGGACCAATTTTTAATAGTATTCATTGAAAACATCTTGATTCATTTAAAGAACCAAGAAAAGAAGATTGTACTGCAATTTCTAAAGGATAGATAGCGATATGTGTAGTTGCCAAAAAGAAATTTTTTCTTAGAAGAAGTATAGTTCCTTAGGGATGTGATTAATAAAGAAGGGATTATAGTAGACCCCAACAAAGTAAAAGTAGTAATGAAATAAGAAAGTTTGAAAAAGAGTCGTAGAAATTAGAAGTTTTTTTGGATTGGGGTGATATTACCAAAAGTTCAACAAAGGGTTCTCCAAGATTGCTTTACCTTTCACTAAATTGACAAGGAAAGGTAAATCATTTGATTGGACACATGAATGTGAAAAAAACTTCCAAATTTTTTAAGAAAGATCGACTTCATCACTAATACTCATCCTATTTGATCATTTGGTACAATTCCATGTGTATTGAGATAAATCATACGAAGGACTTGATTGTGTGCTGATGCAACAAGGAAAGGTAATGGCATATGCTTTGATGCAACTAAAGATGCATGAGAGGAATTATACTACTCATTACTTAGAGTTGACAACTATTGGTTTTGCCTTGAAAATATGAAGACATTACTAGTACAAATCAAGATTCACAATTTGAGTGATCACAAGATTCTAAAGTATCTATTTGATCAAAAGAAGTTAAACATGAGGTAGAGACATTGGATGGTATTTCTGAAAGGTTACGATTTGACATACAATATCATCCATAAAAAGTAAATATTGTATCAAATGCCGTAAGTAGAAAGACGCATCATGTTTCCACAATGATGTTAAAGGAGCAAGAGTTGATTGAGAAATCTATAAATTTAAATTTGGATACTCAATTTTTTCAGTACAAAATGTTCTTAGGCACTGCAACAATGTGTAGTGAATTCTTGAAGTGGATTAAGGAGGACCAACTTATGGATGAACATTTGATGAAGACAAAAGAAATAGAAGAAGATGGTTAGGGTTGAGCATTTCATCAAGGAAATGATGGAACGTTAATGTTTGGTGCACCTAAGAGCTACACAAAATGTATTAGGAATTAAAAAAAAAGGTATTTTAGTAGACTAAAATGAAGAGACATGTCATGTAGAAGAGTATGTATGAGGTGGTTTTTTGTTTCAAAAAGAGAAAATTGAACCCCAAAAATAGTTGGATCATTGCAACCTATAGATATCCCAAAATGGAAATGGGATTGAATAACTATCGATTTTGTGATATGATTACTCAAGACTTAGAAGAAGTTTGACGCTATATAGGTTATCAATAATAGGCTGGCGAAAAGTACACATTTCATTTACATCAGTCAAACTTACACTTCAAAGAAGATTACAACGGTGTTTGTCAAAGAGATTGTCAGACTACATGGGATTCTTGCGAGTATAATTAGAGATAGAGACCCAAATTTACATTGCAGTTTCTACAACAACTGAATCAAGAACTCGGAATGAAGTTAAGATGAAGCTCAACTTATCATCCCAAAACACTAACCAATTTGAAAGAATGATTTAGCAACTGGATGTTTGGTTGATAGCTTGCATGCTAGAACATAGAGGGAGTTTTCACTCAATTATTGACATAGATCTATAAAAGGTGTATTAAATGGACAAAAATGATGTACACCTCTTGGTTGGTACAAAATTTAGTGAATAAGATCCTTGAATCAAATTGTGTTGTAGACAATAAAACAAGTTAAACCAATTAGAGATAAAATGAAGTTTGTGCAAGATTTGAAAAAGAGATACAATAATAAGCGGAGAAAACCTTTAGAATTTTAACTTGGAGACCATATGTTCTTAACATAAACCTCTATGTTAGCATGATAGTTTACCATGTCCATTACCATTGTATTTATTGAATTTTCATGATGCATTCCACGTTTCTTAGCTAAGAAGGTACCACCTAGACTCTTCGTTCGCCATCGAACCCGCAATTTTTGAGCTTCAAGATAATTTGGAGTATGAAGCTTTACTTGCCAAGATAATGGAACATCGGGTAAAAGAACGTCACAAGAAATATAAACCATTAGTACGGATTATGGGACAAAAATAATATTAGACAACAATATCATTTTCTCTTTTGGATACGTTAACAAACGCTGAATCGCGTTTATAGTCGATCGTTAAGTGTTTAAATAAGGTTTGAATGTATTGGGGTTAAATTAGATGAGTCTTTTTTATGATTAAGTAAATTAACTGAGTCAATTAGTCACCAAGATGTGTCTTGGCCGACACCATACTCTTAGCGAATTTAGCGTTGACCTAATTTTGTCAGCGCACTCGTGTCAACAGACTTGGGCTACAAACAGACTCGTGTCATGAAACAACAAATTCGCTAAGCAAATTTGAGGCAAATTTTCCTACAAATAAAAAATCTCTAACCCTTATTTTCTAGAGTCTCTCTCTCTCTCTCTCTCTCTAAGGTTGTGAGTTTCAAGTAGGTTCCAACATTATAGTTCAACTTTAAGTGAGTTTTTAGTTTGTCGAGGTTCTGTTTGATCTTTCAAAGGCATTTAGGTTTTTAACCAAAAACTGCAAAGGTAATGTCCATTTTAATTTCTTAAGGTTATAATGATGTTAGGGGTACACCCAAATTAGCTTATTTCTTTTGAAATCCTTTTCATATAGGTCATTAAAAGTTATGTCAGTCTCATGTCGTTTATCTTAGATTTGTATGATATTATTGGAAGATACATTGTATACCTATTTGTGTAATGTTTGAACTAATTGTTTGAACGTTCTACTTGTGACGTATATATGTTCGTAGTTTACTACTCATCCTCACTTTTATACTTGCTCATATATATTATCTCCTATTTTCTTGTGTGGTATATTTCTTTTGTATTACAGATGGAATGACATCTTCCACCTCTTTATCAAATGACACTTGGATAAGACGTGTAGAGTGATTTGTAGATACTATACCATAATGACATTGGCGACAACCATTGGGATTTTGAAGCGAATGTGGGCACAATTGTTTGCACAAGACAAGTGACCTATGTGTAACAAAGTCTTGGATGAACATATGCTATTCTTGAAGGCCATGTTTAAGTCATGTAAGACTTGATCTTTCACCGTATAAGGCATGTAGTTGAAAATGGTCGCACTTACTACAATTTGTTTGGTCAACTTTATCAGGGATGAGGACGTGGTCATGGAAGAAGACAAGGACACATGGGACTTAACATCTTGCTAATTGAAAATGGTCGCATATAGATTTTGTGATTTTATCTTAACATCTTGCTACTCCCTAGGGACTTGTTCTAGATGGAGGTTGAAGTGGCGATTTGACGAGCGAGGTTATGTGTTTAATGTTTTTGTCACTATCGAGTCCGTCTTTTTGGTCATTGGTTGTCATGTTTGGTTTTGTTGTTTGTTTGATGTATGTTTTTTGTGTCACCAGTCCACATGGTGAAAGCCACAGAACATAATGTTTGTATATATTATTATATATGTCTTCATGTTTTCTTTTACTCTCATTTATTGCCTAAAAATTTAAGTGTTATAACATAATATGGAGAAGTTAACTAGGTGGGCATGATCTAATATAGATAAATGCTAAAAAGTTAACTAAAACTCTTAACATTGATCAACGACACTCCTTGGATGTATAAGTTATTGACTCTCCTTGTATTTTTGACTAAAACGGCGACCTGATTATTGTTGATTAGGTAAGTTGATTTTTGAGGAACACATTATTTTTCTCTTATTTTATCGAACTAATATTGATTAAGTTATAATTCTAGTTGTAAATATGAACATGGTCTTGTTGTTGATTATTGTTAGAATTTCGAATGAATTTTTAGCATTAAGCCGCAATGTATTGGACTTTCCTAACCCTATTATATGTAAATTATACCACGTTCATGATAAATGAATGGCCATAATTGAAATACAAAAATTATATTATACATTATATACATAAATGAGAAACTATATTAGTAAAAATATCGAAAATCCACACTAAATATTTCAATTTTATGTATTTTAAAACTTATTTTGTTTACAAAAAAAATTACATTCCTTTTGAATAAATATTATTTATTGGATGATTAAAATTTTTGTGATAATTCGGTTATAGTTTCTCTGATCATAAATAAAAGAAAAAGTCAAATGTATTTAGTTTTAATTGAGTCAAAATATATTTGAATATCTTTTTATATTTAAAAACGGAGAGATTATTACGTTTATTATATACAAAAACATATTTAAAACTTTATAGTACAATTCATAATATCGATAGACAAAATGAAGATCGTCTGCTAAATTTCATTTCTTTTAAAATTTCGAAGTTGTAATAATAAATCAAAACTAACTTTGTAAAAGAAAGTTTGAATTTTCATTAATAGATCGTCCACTAAAAATCCTTTCTTGCACACTATTTTTCAATTAAAAATTTTACAATTCACTTACTGATATTGTCGATAAAATCTTCAAGCAAGTTAATAAATGGTAAACAAATCAAACCAAGTAAAATAATAATGATGCATAAGATCTCACCTTTAACTTGCTCGAATTTCTGATGTGCTGCAATAAAAAAAAAA
>JBBPBS010000549.1:730255-772331 GCA_037974835.1 Cicer judaicum | reverse complement strand
AAAAAAAAAAAAAAACGCCGTCATCGAACTATTTTTCAATTGAAGATTTTGCAATTCATTTACTGATATTGTCGATAAAATCTTCAAGCAAGTGAATAAATGGTAAACAAATCAAACCAAGTAAAATCATAATGATGAATAAGATCTCACCTTTAACTTGCTCAAATTTCTGATGTGCTGTAAAAAAAAAAAAAATAAAACGCCGCCATGCGCACTGCGCTCTTTAGCTACGTCTTTTTAGGTTATACTTCTGTGCGTAAAAGATGAATGATAAAGAAAATCTCACCTGTAACTTTCTTGAATTTCTAATACGCTCCAAGCAAATAGCGCCGTTGTGATCACTATTCTCTGTAGCTGCGTTTTTTAGGGTTAGGTTTTTTTGAGATGAGAGTATGTGTTGGTTTTCTTTTATTTTTCATTTTATAGACCTCATTGTGCATATTTATACAAGTGTACTATAAGTGGAAATATTTTATTAATACCTTTTTTTTTACAAATATAATAATATTAACAACTACTAAATATAAAAAGTGTATAATATCTACATATATAAACCAATTATAGAATTTTAAAAAATATTAATCTAAATTAGAATATTTCTTAAATATTGCTTTTATAAAAAAATTTATATGTTAAAATGGTATATCATTGTGATATTTTTAAGAGACACATAATTCAACAAGGGTGACGTCATTCTACTCTTGTCCGCATAGTTATATCCCAAATTGTATTTCTCTTTAGATTAATTTGAAAATGAAGTGAATCTCTTTTAGTAAAAAAACATATTACTTGGAGTTTCAGACTAGGCTATGACCCATTCCACCCAAACATGTGGTAAACCTAATAAACATAATCAAACATATTGCACATTAGTTGACTATGCATGAACGAATTCAATAGTTCTTTGTATTTCATGTCGTATTTGGAACAACTTCACCACTTCATTCCCTCATTTCACCTTGTTTCTTGATGAGATGTTTTATGACACCTAAACGCATTACTAGTAAGATTCGCTTCCTCGTCCCTTAAAACGCGAAGCTCAAGCATATCTAATGTCTATCATGAACTAAAACATTAATACTTATCATCGAGTGATGTTCAAACCATCGCCGCTAGTTCATGGAACACTTCACTACATCATGAGGGTAGCCAATGTTGATATCCACATTGAAAGGGATTCGTTAGGACAAAGACGAGTTGCTGGGAGACTTTAACAACCCCATTTTTCTAAGTTGATAAGTTTTGTCTAAAATTAATGATTTTTCTATCCCGTTCTTCTTTATGTGATTGATATGTCCATTTTTAACATTTTCCGTGTTGAGAAGTTTTTCATTTGAGCCTTGGAAGGACTTTAAAAAGCGGTTATTTGTTTCTATAGTAAAAAGCGGTAATCCTTAATCTTTTGTTTGAGTCTATGTAAATTAGTTTTTATTTGAATGAATTCTTACTCTTTTATGTCCTTTCAAATATTCATGGTCATTTTTGTTTAATATATTCATAGCATCAAATGAAAATTCCTTATGTTTTACACTAATGAAAATATAAACTAGTATTATTTTAATAAAAACTTTAAATACATCGAGTAACATTTCATATTCTAATAACATTGATGATTTAGTAGTTTGAAATATAAAAAATAAATAAGTTTTTATTAGTTATATTTTTTAAATTAGTTTAACTTATAAACATTAAATAAATCTAAAATTGTGGCTTATTTTAATATATTATATTTTAAATATAGTTGGATATATTTTATTTTTTTATCAAAATATTGTGAATTATTAAAATATTATTGATTGTATTAATTAATCTATATTGTCTTTTAAATATAAAGATTCTTAATAAATCATTATTTTCATAAAAAACCAAAAATATATTTCATTATATTTAAAATTTAAAATATTTAGTTTATGTTGATATTTTTCATATTATAATGTTCACGTTGAAATATAAAACTTCTAGAAATACATACTTCTAGAAATACATACAAACTTAAAACTTCTAGAAATACATACTTCTAGAAATACATACAAACTTTCTAAATGATACCATAAATTATTAAATACTATTGAGATATAAAAATAAATAAATATATCAATTATAAACTAAGTGATTGAGCACAAGTTGTTTATGAGTTTCATATCAGGATAAATCATTCGGTAGAATTTAAATTCAAATTCAAATTATAGCTTAAACAGTTATTGGTCAAACTTTCTTATCTCTTGTGAAACACCAAATAAAGTTATCAACGTCAAGTTAATTATTTAATGGGTCAAAATTAAATTGCAAAAGCACTTGAGAGAAATTCCCTCTAATTGAACTTACTAGAATGGTCCGGTCAACCACATTTCAATAAAAAATATGACCAAATACATTTCATCAATTAATTAGTACTTAATACAATAGATCATAATTTATATTAATAATTTCCAATAATTAATTATTATAAATTCATATTGATTAATTAAATAACTATTCTAAAAATCTCTCTCTTGGATAACAATAATTCATTAAGAGAATATGAATTTTAATATTTCAATTTTAATTATGATCAAAATATTTATCATCCAAAGAGAAATAAATTATACCGTTGCATAAATTGTATACGACGGAGAAAACAAATCACATGTTTAAACTTACATATTTATACAAGACTAATGAATTTAGAGTAATATATTTAAATTAACAAGAAATATGTTATTACCAATGACTAAAACATTTGAAAATCCTATAACAAACTTTCGCTGACCCAAAATACCGTAAGACTTAACTCAACTAATATGATTAACAACACTAATGTATATTAATATGTGGCTATTAATTACTTCAATGAGCTTTCAATTTCATAAAAGGTCATAAAATATCTATGTATGTCTAAGAAGAATATGTCTGTAAGTATCCGAACAAAACAACTGCATACTTGATAGGAGTATTAACATTATACTTGTACTTGTGCATTTGTGACCTCACAAAATGTAGAATGTTGGCAACAAGAGAAACACAATTTATTTGCATGCTAACGAATTATTGTACATTTTCCAACAAATTTGGCCGAAACATCCAATTATGATGCTTACTAAGATTAAAAAATGTGTTTATACATCTAAGTATAATACAATGAGACTAAACTTAAAAGTTTCTTAAAATATATTATATGTTATATTGTGTACAAGCGTATATGACAATTGAAGAATGATAATTTTCAAATATTTATAATTTGTATTCACATCCACATCCATCCGATATATACCAGATTCAGATTCTCATTAAAGTCAACTAATTTCAAAAGACTCCAATGATTCCATCCTTTTTGTTCATCTTTGATTGCATTTGATTGCCATCAAGTAATTATCACATATCTGATTTGATCAAGTATCTATGCATGCCGAGTATTTCCCTTATTATCACTTTGAGCATCAATTTCATTTCTCACAATTCCACAATGCTACCATCCAAATTCATGGTGAGCAATATGCAAACAATACTCTTTGGCATTGTCTCATTGGGAGTCTTATGACTGAAACAACGGTTCGTTTCCATGTCATAAAGGACCGCTTCATTAAATTATGGCATATGATAAAAGGTATCAGAATATCTGCATTTGAAGAAGACATGTTCTTGTTTTAATTTTATCATCCCTTTTATGTTGATTCTGATTGGATGTGTGTGCCTAAAAGTAGCTATGTTGATCATGTCAGCAAACACCACAAGGGATTTATGTGCAACATCTCCGAGAAGATGAAGAGAAATTTGCAAAATTTGGTACTTGAGCTTTTGAGGTCTTGTATTATCAACTTCAAGTCAGGGAAAATCAAGAATATCACTTACTCAAGACTCATAATAGCTATTCTATTGAGGACTCCCCTTATTAAGGCTCTAGAAGAAGTAGAAAGAGTTCTTAAAGATGAGCAAATGGTATCCTCATTTGCACCAATGTTCAACATCCAAAATATTATTAAAATGCGGCTCATTGCTACCAAGGACTACATAAAACCACATAATGAAATTAAACGACTCACATGATAGTCTAGTGGAACTCAGGAAACTCCTTTTATGTTTGGAGATTCACTCGCGCCAATTTTTGAAGAAGATAATGAAGAAGTCATTCAATAATATTTAAGGTTGTATCACTCTGGTCAATAGATTCCTCCAGTCTGCTTTCCTATCCAAGAGTATCTCAAGAGTTTGGGAGGAAAAGAGCAGTCAAGGTATCTTATATGCTGAAAAACGAAGAAGGTGATGCAAACGCCAATGAGAATATAGCTAGCCTCAGCTTGAGGAAGAGACAAAAGGTAAATCCCTCTACTGAGCTTATTCACACTCTTGTTGATGTTGGTAGTGGTAATGAAATAATTCAACCCGAAACTATTACAACACCATCTGAATCCTTCACTAAATACCAACCTTTTACTCATATCCTCTCTACTTCCTCAAAAAAATCCACCCCAAAACTTCATTACTTGCTTTAGTTCTAATTCATATGTAAACACCTAAGATAAAATGTTTGAAGCAACCCTAGCTGAAAGTCTTTTAGCACTTAGGTATCAATCAAATCCATATCCTCATAATACTGAATTTCCCATCTCAACATTATCACCTTCCCAAACTAACCTCCAATAACAGCTTACCAAAAAACTAGTCAAACCTTACATACCCCTTCTACACCTACTTTTGACGCTCTTTTACCTATGCTTGTAGAACCTATTTATACAACGATTGAGTCAATAGCTCAAACTATAATTGACTTAGTCTTTGAACCATCCTCAAATGATTCACCTTATTCAAAATCCACCCAATCTCAATATGAACCTAATACTTCCATACTCATAGACCTAACCCTTTTTATCCCGTCCCTTCCTTTTGGCTTTCTAAACCTTGACTCATTCATTACCTATTTCACTACTAAAATTAACAAGATTAGGAATATGAGTTCTCACAGTTTGGACCCTAATGAAGTCTCAAATCAGTGGAGCAATGTTCTTTCTTTTGTCACAACTTGGATTAGGGAATATAATCTCAAGTGAAGATAACTTTCCCTTTCGCTATGCTCATTTGGAAACACGAGTAGCTACTCCCCTGACACCACTGATGATTTTTGTGATCATCCGATTATTGAGTTACCTCAATTGGATATTCCTCCTGTTGTTGCTTCAGGATTTAGAGTTTCCCTTTTAAGGACCCAACACTAATCTATCTACAACTACTTTTGACCCATCACAATTTGTAAAGAAGGAAGACTTTGATTGACTCAAATCTAAAACTGAGGTGTTCATGGAACAGAAAACCAAGAATCAGGTGTCCATTCAGATCTAAGGTAGATTGACCAATCCTACCCTTTTTTGTATTGTTTTTCACTTTATTCTGTATTATTAACTCTCTAATGTAAATGTTTTGTTGTTCTTTAAGTTATAACTCTTATATCTTTTTTGTGTGCTTTACAATCTTACCCAACTCTTTTTGTCTGATGAAAAAATGAAGAGTGTATGAGTTTTTGACAACTTGTTTGAGAATAAATTCTTATCTTTTAACAAAACCTCCTTGTCACAATCTCGTACTCCACTTTTTTCTAGAAAACTTGTTCATATTATGGGGGAGCTTTACTACATTCCTTTGAACAACTTTACATTTATCATTTCATTATAAAGAAAAATTGTTCATAAATATAAATGTTTGACATCATCAAAAAGGGGAAGATTATTATAACCAATGTGGGTTGAAGAACAATGACCCTAAATTATTTTGATGATAACAAAGACTCATTTTGTGGGAGCAATTTATAGCACTAATAATTTCAATTAAGTGTGCAATTCCATTGTCACAAACCTCAAAGACCTTATGTTGGATCCTCATATGATTGGAGAAGATAAACATAAAAAACAAGGCAATGCTCTAGACAATCTCTTATGAGAAGATTGAATATGTTAATACAAGCTCACTATGATAGATATGTGTTCGATGAACTTGGTATACTAATTGAACAAATGGAGAGCACTCTGATGAAGTCAACATCATAAGGTCAACATTATGATAAAGTCAATATTTGGACATCATCTGTTCATCATAGTAGACTTATCCTCCAATTGAAGAAGCGCGTGGCATCCTCTGATTGTGCCATCCTCTAATTTTCCTGCCATTTCTATCAAGATATGTTGAATCAATTATTAAGATGAATTTGGATAAATTTTTATTGATGATTCAACATCTCTAAAGATTTGATACGAGCTATCACTTCACATGCCGATTTCATGCAATAACAAAAATGGTTAGAAACCCTAATCGACTCAAAGTCTCTCCATAAAAGGATTTATGATTGTTAGTAAGAAATAAGAAAAAACAAGAGAGAAACCTACTGCCGTTACAGATAAAAGTTCTTATACTAGTTATAAGTACCAATAAACCTAAAACACATTTTTAGAGCAACTTCTCTAAACACTCTTGTGTGAGATTTTGTCATAAAATCATCTTAAACGTTATTGTAACTTGGCCCAGTAGTGGTTGCTGCCCTCAATAGCTTGACCGTACTAAGCTAGAATGTTGAGAAGACTTGAACACAATCAGTTTAAATAGAATGTGTTTAGTGAACGTGTGATATTGTTGGAAATTAGTAGATTAAATTCTTTAGTGTGAATGAACTGGATGTAGTTACTATGTTAGTGGTGAGCCAGAATAAATTGACTTGTTTTCTCTTTATTTCTTTACATATTATTGTTTTTAACATCACTAGTTTATATAAAAAAAATTAAAGTTTATTTTTGATACTGAATACAATTCAACCCCCAATTTCTTGCGTTTTTCTCTCTACAAGTTTAAAGTGTTTTAAATTAGTGCAATTTATAATTAAGAACCAGAGTCGTATTTATAGCCCTCACATTCCTCTCCCTTTACAAAACTAAACATTGTGGAACTTTTTTAACATTGTTCAATTTCAACCAAACCCATTAAAAAGGAAAGAGTGCTCTCAATTGGGTATTTAAAGACTTTAGTAAATGAATCGAAAACTCTTAAAAATATGATTTTTAATGGTGCTTAATTTAATTAAGAGACTAGTCTTGGTTCAATGTGTTTATCTAGACTTTGAATGAATCGATTCCAAAGATAAAAAAGTATTAAGAAACCTTTGAAATACAAAAAACTGATTTTTGAAAGAGAATTTCTAATATGTATCTAACAAAGGATAATTAAAAATTAATTTTCACTAACATTTCTTAATTAAAGGGGTTACGAAGGAAGATGAGAAAACCATCTAATCTAACATAGATCTAGACTTAACTAGACATGAACTAATAGCCTATAAGAGACATGCATTCACAACCTTAACCCCATAATGATGGATAAACACCACATATTTAGAAATTGGTACATGCAAGAATTCAAATACAAATTAAGCATACCACAACAGTTCCAATCACATATAAGGATCTATCTATCAGTGTTTAGTTTTATTAAGTTCAACAAATGGGTCTACCACTATCTCCAGCTAAAACCTCATCAACTACAAGTTCATGAATTTCCACCTAATCCTTGTACTATATACTTTTCCTTGGTAATTTGCATCTTGATACAAGTTCTAACACACGTAATATTCATTTGGGGTGTGTCCACTATGTATTGTACATTTTCCACCTATCGATTGTCACTCAACTACATCGATATGTATTTCATACTGTCGACAACTAATTTTTTCTGCTCCTTTTAATTATTCAAAAAAATAAAAATTAATTATATTTTGGACATTTTATCCCTTTTCTCTATTTTGGTCTAAAAATAAATATTTATACCAATTTTTATTTTAAAAAATAAAACAATAATTAAAATAAATAAATATTTTTTGAACTAATTAAGAATGATTTTGATTATTTGTGATTGATTTATTTTTAATGTAGAATAATCATATTTTTAATTAAGGTAAATTTTAAAAAGAAAAGATGACTGTTAGGACTTGACCAAATTAGTATTTTTGTTGACACTAAGGATTTTCCCTAATTAGTATTAATGTGGGTTATTACTTCCAAAAGTGATTTAACCTCATATTCAATTATATAAAAGAGTCTTATATTACTCTAAAAGGGGGACAAATCGATGAATTAATTAATGTTCAACTATATAGTGTTTGAATATGTCTTCCTTCTGTTGTACCATTCTAACACTATGTTTTCCATAACTTCTCACTGTAACTCATTAAAATAAGAAGAAAACTGTAAAGTGAAAAGAAAGAAAAGAGAATGAAAAAGCCAACTAAGTTGGTATGGGTAAATCTTTTCTCTCTTGATAAAAGTTCTTGTTGAAATGTTGTGTGTTTAGTCATATTGTTGGTTATATTTTCATCATGATAATTGTTTTACATACGTAACCTCCAAAAAAAAAAACGTTGTACATAAATTTATTATTTTAGTATATTGGTCGCTTGTTTATTTTATTTCTTTATGTGTCTAAAACTTTTAATTGAGTTAGAGCAACTCCAATGGTAGTTATTATGCTGATAGAGACTACAACCTATTAAGAAATCCTCTTGAAGAATAATGAATGAGTGATTATTAAAGAATAAGTCTTGTATAGGCACTCTCTCTTTTCTCTATGATCATGAACCCACCACTAAAAAAAAAATACTGTGTATTTATTATTAGATTTAAATATATTTTTGGTCATTAAAAATATATCACTTTAGATTTTAATTCTCATAAGGTTTTTATTTGAATTTAGTCATTGTAAAATTAAGGGCGATTGGTTTTTATCCATAACGTCAAATCAAAAGTGACAAAAAAAAAAAAGAGCAGGCAAACCGACACGTCACAAAAGAAGATGGATTTTCCAATTAAACCTTGTTAGTATTAATGTTGAAAAACAATGATATAAATTAGGCTTAATTGCAGTTTTGATCTCCCTATTTTAGGAATCACAAAAATAGTTCTCCTATTTTATTTCACTTCAGTTTTGGTCTCTCAAACAAAATTTTAGTTCAAAACTTGATAAAGTGTCATTTTTTTGCGCATATTTAAGTCACATCATGCCTCAAGATCTCGTGGTGCAACAATTGCACCTTAGATCTATGATCATAAATGATGTGATGTGACTTTAAAAAATGACACTTCATCAAATTTTAAATTAAAATTTTGTTTGAGGACCAAAATTAGGGAGAAATAAATAGAAGAGTTTTTTTCTTCATAATTCAGTTAAAATAAATAGACCAAAATTACAATTATAAATTATTAAAAGTGGTAGGTTCAAGTGATTTAATATTTATTAAAGACCATTATTATTATTATTATTATTATTATTATTATTATTTATTTTATGAAAAAAACACATACGAATGAATATATTCAATATATTAATGAATATTGTTTGTTCAACCCAAATCCCTTGAGATTTGATTTTGGATTACATCAATACAAACTCTTATCCATACTTCATCAATATTAGATAAAGCAAAACAGGCCAAAGTGTGAGCAGCCCTTTACCCTTTTTATTAACAGTATAATTTCATGTGTCTTATCAACTGTCCTAGAAACACCCCCCATTATGTTGGAGGAAAATTGTGGATCTTAATGGCACTTACAAGGGTTTGACAGTCTGATTCAAAAGCAATCTCATCGAGTCCACGTGCTTTGATGATTTGAATGGTGTTAAGGATGTCATGAGCTATAACCAACGTGATATTCGGTGGCCCATAATCTTCCATGTTGCAGCCAAAATCGCCTTCTCGTTGTTGTTTTTGATCACCCATCTCAATCTCCACTCGTTATTACTGGTAAGAGTCGCATTATAGTTGCTTTAATCGAATATTTTTCAGGCTTCTTACTTTCATTTTGCCATTTACTATTGTTTTACTTATTTTATTGATATAAGATCTGACTACATATTTTTCTCTACACGCTTATTTGAATGCCTGATAGCTTTTGGTTGCACTCGTAATGGTTTCCGAAACATGTATAATTGTTAAATGCTTTTATGCTGCATCATTTGATGTTTAGACAAAGTTAAAGGAACATCGAGCCTTCTTTATGAAATTTATATTCTAAGTCTAATTAATGCACTTCGAAATGCATCGTTGGTGATTCTGTTAATGCTAGCAATGCTCTGATTAGTTCGGCCTGTGATAAGTGTATCACACATCTTATCACTCTGCTTCTGATAATCATGACAAAGAAGGTGCCTATGATAATGCTTAGATAGTATGCCTTTGATAATTGTGTCAAACATATGATAATTTGGTAATGATATCTTACATATCGTTTCCTCTCCTAAAACACCTCAATAAAACAATGCTTTAGAAAGAAAAAATAGACCTCTTCATGAAATGGCACACACCATGATTCATGAAACGAATGTTGTCAAACACTTCTAGACAAAAGCAGTGAACACTTCATGTTATATTATGAATATAATCTATATTAGATCTATTCTTAATAAAACTTCTTATTAACAATGGAAATGAATAACACCCAATATTTCATACTTTTATCAATTCAGTTGCATATGCTACATTTAGAATACCAAAGAAAATCATGGTAATTTTGATTCAGGATATCAAAAGTGCACGTTTGTGGGATACTCTAAAAAGTCTAAAGTCTATAGAGTATACAATAAAGAAACATTGATTGTTGAAGAATCAATTCATATCAAATTTGATGATAGAAAGCTTGACCATAGAAAGTCAAAACTAGATGTAGATTATATATATTTACATATATTTGAGGAATGAAATATCAAAGGAACCAATAAAACAAAATTTTAATGAATTAGAAGATGTGCCAGAAAATTCAAGAACAAACAACAATGAACCTCCCACACGTCAAGATAATCAGGTATCCAAACTTAGATGAAAATAAAAATCTTCACATCCATAAGGTTTTTGCCAAAAGCAAAATATAGTAATTATGACAATTTTATGATTAATAATATTTGATTTTTCCGTTACAAAGAAACACACAAACATATAAAACATAACAATTAACTTTTCAAAAACACAACTCTTGAGTAAAATAGATGCACTAATCCATGGCGGATTATGCATTAGATTGATATATCTCTTAAATTTGCAATACAATATCGCAATAGACGTAGTGTGGAGACCTTTACTAAATTCATTTATAAATTTCAAATTTTATTTAATAATATATATATATATATTTTGCTTGTTAAGTGTTTAATATTAATAAATTATGTTTAATTTTTATTTTGATCACCTATTTTATCAGGTTTGCATACATAGCATTATCCAGAATTGGAACAGAAAATAGATCGATTTGATAAAAAAAAATTATTAACTAATTTTTTTTTAACTTAATCAATAAACTTTCAGAAAAATCAGTATCAAATTTAAATTTTGACAAACTTTATTTATTTCCGGAACATAAACAAGTAAAAATGTATTCCCAAGAAAACACTTTTGATCGCTCCAATTTTATATTTGTTGTAATTTTTGTCCAACCTATATTTTTCGCACTAGTCAGCAAGTTTTTTAAAGGACATGATATTACATACGATGATATGACAAAATACTAGTGGTTATAAATAATATATTTATTCAATATATAAAACAATCAAAAAATAACAAAAATACTTTCAAAAATACTTTTAATGTATCAAATATTCATTAATGTTCCTATTGTTTTAATTTTGTTTGGATCATGTTCTCTCTATTGATGTTGGCCATGACTTCATCTGCAAGACTGGTATTTTAATTAGAGTTTCTTCTCTTAACTCCTTTCTTCTAAAATACATGATTAGATCGATTAATTTAGACATGTCAAATATACATCTAAATATACATCTGAATTGACCCATTTGAAAAACATTAAGACTTTTGAAAAAAAATTTGGGAAGAAAAGAAGCTACTTCATGTATGGTTTATATTGTATCCCAAATGATGTATGAGTTTTAACAGTTTAAATTTTAAAATAAACTATTTTATTATTTAAGTAGGATTCTAAAGAATTAATTTGGTATTAAAATTATTTAAGAATTAATTTTATTATTTGATAATAGTTATTTCAAAGAATAAAATTTTGGATATTTTTAGGTGCATGTGCACGTTGGTAGTTACAATCTTGAATATGTGACTTTTAGTTATTATTAATATATTTTTAAAAGATTAATTACACTATTTTATAAGGTATTATTTTGAAATATTAGTAATTTTTTAAAATATTAGTAATATTTTAAAATTAAAATTATATTATGGTTAGCATTTTTTAGTCCTATTTTAATCCTAGAAGCATTAAAAATGAGTTTTGGGCAGTCATATTGTTTGCACTCCATCGTTGGGCCTTTTACTTTATGCACCTCTATCTGGTAGTATTCAACATCATTCTCATCCACGATAAAAATGAATGCAATCCTCATTCTCTTTTTCTTTCTCCTCGAGCACTCTCTTACCAAGTCACTGGGGCGATGCACGAAACTTCACCTTTCCACACAAAATCAAAAATATTTAATTAACTATTTCATATTGATATTTAAGCTTCAGGTAATTTATCAATAATGTTTTATTGACATTATGAAGTGGTCGTTGATTTTTGAACTTGTTCGTTTTACCCTGCTGCTTTGCCATTGCTGCTGAAAAGTATTGCCGATTCTTGTAATTTGAAAAAGTGATGAAATAAGGTAAGAAGTGAGAGAGTGTTTGAATTCATGAGTAGAATATATTGTGAGATAAATGGTAGAGTCGTGTTTCTCAATGATTCATTGAAATAATGATGATTCCAACTTGTGCTAAAGATAGTGCTTTTGATGAAGTATCTTAGACCAACGAGGGAAGGAACTAGATGCTACCGTGTTTGATGTGAAGATTATTTTTTCAAGATATAGGTATGACTAGACAAGTCTAGTGATATTGGGGAAGTACTACTAGATCAGCGTGATTGTGGCGATCTACTATTGAGCCATAAAACAAGATTGTTAAACCTTTGGGGTATTCTGGTGGGGAGTTCCTATATGACTTGGAGGTAGCCCTCCAAAAATTGGGAATGATGATTTAAGTGAATGAATGTTTGCATTTTGGACTGACGATGTTTCCTTTGCCTTGTGGTTCCTTTTATAGGCTTCTTGAAGGTGTGTGCCAACTTATATAGCCGTTGGAAGACAAGTTGTTTGGCATATGAATTAATAAGCATGTGTTGTAAATAAACGAAGAGTGTTCCATCTTGATCATCATAACGATCTTCTTTTCTGTTTTGAGCAACTGCTTGTATGTGTCACTTTTGACAGCTATTTGTAAATCATATTATTATGTACTTGTGTCAGTGATGCAGTGCCTCATTTGTCCAAGATGTACTTGCTTATTGTAACACCTAAAGTTTAATTTGAATAAAAAAATGTATACAATGCATATGAAAATGAAAATTTTAATTAATAAATATCTAAATGCTTCCAAATAAATAGAAATTCTTTTGTAAATTTTTGAAATAACTTAGAATGCTAAAATACTTACAACCTTTACAACAATTTTCAAGTGAGACTTAATTAAACTATGACTCTAATCTAGACTCAATATGTGATCTGACTCCAATTTAAAACATTGAAAGACTGGTGAGCAAATTCATATATTCCTCGGACTTTCAATGTTTACATGTTACCTGGAAAATGTCATTCTCAACATTGTGAGCTTAAAATTCAGTAACATAGATTTAATAAAAACAATTATTGATGTTTCTCAGTCATACTTCAATTTAATAAAATCCTCTCGGCAAACTATACTTCAATTTAATATAATACTATTTCTTCGTAAGCTATATTTAGACGTGAGTAATCTAATGACCTAAACTCAACATAATAAGTAAATCATAAAGACTACATTGGTTTCACCCAAGAACCTCTACTTGAATAACCTCTTTTGATAAGATTGGATACAATTAAGTCCATAAGTAGTGATCCGTTTACCCCGCTCTCCTCGTATATAGACGTAGAATTCATCTTGCTAGAATGAATTATATAATAATAATAATAATAGTAATAATAATAATAATTCAATTAATATATATATATATATATATATATATATATATCTAATGATAACATATGAGTAATCATTTACTCCATTCATACAACTAAACATGCGCTTAACATAAAATTCATATGAGTGTATACACACACACACTATATTAGCATCAAACATTCAGGAAATAAGTATTATATTTAAGCTTTTAAACGTAATTGGTTTTACTAAAAACCGATGTCTATTGCTTCTGTTATATCCATTTTAACTTAGCTACGCCATAATCTTTTTATACAGAAAACACTACAACTTTTATAATTTAATTAAAATATCAATACGATTTAAATAAAAGATAACATTTTAGAAAACATTAGATTTTTAGTTTATAAATATTATTTTTATTTTGCATAATAGACATTCAATTAATACAATTAATTAAATTAAGGTATACATATACAAAAACAAAACATCTGATTATTTTCTAATTTGTAACTCAATTTTCTTATCAATTCTAGGGATGAAAATTAGACTCAGACCCAGTGAATACCCGCAAAAAAAAAACCACAATTGGTAGGGTAAAAATCCGCATAATGGGTATGGGCAAGGGGATGGGTAATTACCCGCAAAATTAAGCGGATATGGGTGTGGGTACGAGTACTATAGTACTCACCCCGCCCTATATCCGCACTTATATAAATATATTATTTATTTATTTATTATATTAATATTTAGTTTAATTAATTGTTTTTCTGTATATTTTAATATCTATTAATATCATTGGACCATTACAATATTTATAATTAAATCAAAAGATAAACATTCGTAAACTTTTTAAGAATTTGTTTACGATGAATAGTTAAATATTTGTGTCTTTATAACTAAGAGTTATATCTTATTAAGCGTGTCTTTATAATTATAATTGCAACTTCTTATAAATTGTTTTTACTAATCTCAAATAATATTGTCGTAAGAGTTGCAACTTCATAAAATATTATATGGATATTTGAATGTGTATTGTAATGAGTGTTCATTTAAAATGTTTTGAGTTATAAAATATTTTTGTTTGTAATACTTTATGATTGAATTTATGATATTTGAATAATTTTTAAATTTAATCACAAAATAATATTTATTTATCGAACTATTTTAGTTAAAGTGTTGGTAATGGATATGGATACAGACACTTAGATACCCAGAGGGTAAGGGTACGAGTATTAAAGTTGATACCCAAGAGGGTACATACACGGATATGAGTATTTTTTTAAACTGCGGGTATGCGTACAGGTACTTTAATACCCTACCATAACCCTACCCATTGCCATCCCTGATCAATTCGCAATGCAAATTAATGAAACCAGTACCTATTTTGTAGGTAATTAAGTCTATTTTCTAATGAGATAAAAATCATCTCAAAACACCATTTATGGAGAAAGTTATGAACAAATTACTGAAAGTATAGCTATACGGCTTCAAAGACAATATTATACTATTTTCACTTCAAATTTTATATTTTTAAGTTGATATGATCAACTAAGTAAAATACATTCAAAATTCAGCATAAAACCATGTAATTATCAATACTAAACAATTATCATCTCATCACCAACCCAACCACAACACTCAACAACAATAATGAAACAACAACTCTTGATAGTAATTAATACAAACACCTAACATGCATTATTTATAATCAATTATACTAAATCAAATAGGATTATCTCAATACCTAAATATACAAATCATGAACAAATATTAGGAACATGCAACCATTATATTTAAGCACACATAAAAGAGGTTTTAAAAGAATTTTCTATGTTATCTTAACTTGTAGATGTTGAAGAGTAGTGTCTTTTCCTAAGGTTGAGTTTTAATCCCATTTATTGGTAATAATTCTCACTTGGCTTCCCTCTTCAATCTTCATTTTGTTTCCTTAAGAGTAAAATCTAAGTTATGTTTAACTACAAAATGGGCTACTACAAGTTGAACTTGAGATTTCTCTTGAGTTTATTTTTAATTCATTCCCCAAATATAACAAACACACTAGTATGAACTTCCTAAACTAATCCTCACTTGAATAACTAACAATCATTTATGATTAAATGAGATCTAAGAGATTATAACAAATATATGAATTACGACAATAAAAATATAAATAATAAAATTACTAGTAAATTAATAATAAATGGAATATGCAATGTTTGAGGTGTTACACTTATCTAAGCCAACAATTTTAAAGATTGATCTTGCAATTTTCTTTTTGTGCATTGCTTTTTGTTAATTCTTTGGACAAATATGTCTAGAGTATCTTTGAATATACAAATATGTTCATTCGTAATAATTAATGGTGATTTGCTATGCATCTTGATGTACTTATGCAACCTAGATCAATTTTGATTTCTAGAAAGCTTTGTTCTTTAGTAAACCAGAACATTTTTGGATTAAAGTTATGAAAACCAGAACGATGTTTGCTTTTTTTGTTTAATAGCCAGAACAATCTTGTCTTCTCATATTTGATCTTGCTTCTTTCAAATTGATGTTTGTTGTTATATTTGATGTCTGTCTTTGATTAATACACTCAAGAGCACATGTTAAATAACAACAAATTTTTAGGATCAAAACTAGAAGATTAATTAACTTTGTTTGATTATCATCAAAGCATTAATTTGATGTTTGGCATTTTAGGTTAGGCCATCCATCACATGTTGTGTTACAACAACTTTGTAAGAATTTTCCTTACATTTCTATGAATAAAAATCAGATTTGTTATGGTTGTCACTATGCTAAACAATGTTGATTACCTTTTAATCATAGTCTTATTACTTATTTTCATATTTTTGAAATGTTATACATCGATATTTGGGGACTCATAGGTGCTCCTTCTTTGCATGGGCATCGTTACTTTCTTACCATTATAGATGATTACTTTTGACAAACTTGGATTCATCTCTTAAAACAAAAATATGAAACTAGAACTTGTATTAAAGATTTTATAAACATTGTTTCCACCCAATTTTTTGTAAAGATCAAAATAATTAGGTCTGATAATGGGGCTGAATTTTTAATGCCTTCCTTTTAATCCGATCTAGGAATTTTACATCAAACTTCATGTGTGGAAACTCCACAACAAAACTCCACTGTTGAATGAAAACATAGACATGTTTTGAATGTCACTAGGGATTTATTATTTCATGCTAAATTGCTTAAATGTTTTTGGCCTTATGCTTTGTCTCATGTTGTTTTTCTTATTAATCGCTTGCCTACTCCTGTTCTGAATAATTTCACACCTTTTGAAAAATTATACCATAAGCCACCAACCTTTCTTGACATAAACATTTTTGGTTGCTTATCTTTTGCCTCAAATCTTTTTCAAAACAGGACCAAGTTAGATCCAAGGGCAAAAAATGCTTACATAATAGGAATAAAAGGTTATATATTAGGAATAAAAGGTTATATATTATTTGATTTACATAATAGGAATATTTTCATTTCTAGACATGTTATTTTTTATGAATCTGTCTTTCCTTTTCATAAAACAAATTATGTTCACGCTTCCAATGATCCTAATGTTTTTAAATAAGAGATATCTGTTACAGATGATCCTTTCAGTTTCCTTGATTTACTTTAATCTAATGAAACTGTTTCTCATATCGATAACAATATGCATTCTCATGACAATTTTGATACTCATACCAATACATCTAATTTAGCTGCCATGCCTAATGAATATGATGTCATTACATATGATTCTACTCATGATAATTCTCAACTTGAAAACCAAGCCATTAGGAAATCTGATAGGCTTAAAAACCCTCCATCTTATTTGAATGAATTACTTGAATAATATTTTGAGAACTGAATGTGTTCCATATGTTATACCATATCCAATGTTTGATGTATTATCTTACAATGGCATTTCATCAACTCATAAGCATTTCATTGAATCCATGCCATGAATAATGAATTGGCAGCTTTGGATGAAAATCAGACTTGGGTGATTACTGATTTACCTCCAAGTAAGAAGCCCATTGGGTGTAAATGGGTTTATAAAATAAAGTTTAATTCTAATGGAACAATAGAAAGGTATAAAGCTCGTCTTGTAGCAAAAAGATTTACTCAAATTGAAGGTATAGATTTTTTTTTTATACTTATTCTCCGGTTGCAAAATTAACTATGATTAGCGTTCTTTTATCTATTGCATATTCTCAAAACTGGATTTTACAACAACTGGATGGGCATAATGCTTTCTTACATGGAATTTTAAATGAAGAAGTATATATGCAACTCCCCCCTAGTATTTCAACACATTCTCCTAATAAAGTTTGTAAATTTTTAAAATCTTTATACGGTTTAAAACAATCTAGTAGACAATGGTTTGCAAAATTGTCTTCTGCATTAATTTCAAATGGGTTTTGTGACACACTAAACTCCAAAGTAATATATATAATAATTTATATCATATTTCTATAAAATTTGCAGCGGATAAATAAAAATCTAATTTCAAGAAAATAAAACTTTTATTTTTAACATAAGATATCATGTTTCTCAAAAAGCAAAATAAACACTTCAAATTATTTTCCCCTTTAAAATAGTACAATCTCAATAAGCTTGATTTATGTATAACTACTTTATTTATTTCTAAAAACTTATTAGTACTTCTAATGTTTTCATACAAAAATTCGTTTCAAATTAAATAAGTAAATTACAAATTAAAGCCCTTATTTCCAGTATCACCTATCAGAGCAGAGTTCCTCCCAAACTTGAACTTCAAGATTCATTAAATTGTAACAACTGCAATTTCACAAACGCAGGGCCAAGCTAGTCAAGCACAAACAACAAATGAGGTGAGTTTTGAAATCATGTTAATAGTATAATATAAGTAAGGAGAATACACAATTAATCATAAATAAACTGTATCATGACACAAACATTCTTTATGGAAAAACATAACATTATAAAGTCAAGACCACTTAAGGAAAATCATTACATTTCACTATAACATCAAATAAAATAAGAAAATCATTATCCCTTTTGAAACACAATGTGGGGTATATGATTAGGCTCTACTTCAATAATATGCAATAATATGCATAATATGCATGAGCTTAGACTCTACTTCACAATGTGGTACCATTCTAACTCTAAAGTACTTGGTTAGAAAGCTTGATACTATGCCACCATCCTGGTGGACGGACAATTCAAATTGGCCATGTCCTCATAGATCCCCTCAACTCAACCCATGACACGTATACGTGACAGTCGAGGTAAACATGTGTGGCGTGGTAGCTCCCGACATTTGGAGTGCTACCTCCAAGTCACATAGGAATTCCCCTCCCGAATACCTCAAAGGTCTAACAATCTTGCTTTATGACTCGACATCAGACCGCCACGATCAGACTCATTCAGTTGTACTTCCCCGAAATAACTAGGTTTGTCAGACCCTACCTATATTTCCACTTCACAAATTTTCACTTCACAAATTTTCAATATTTATTTTCTCCCCTCGTTGGGGTATATGATACTCCATTAAAACCATCATCTCAAGCACAAATTGAAATCGCCATTATTTCATCAACTATGGGGGTTAATTCAATATTCTTATCATAGTTTATAACATCACTATCATTAATCATACATCATCATCATCACATAAACTCATCACAAATTTATAGCATCACTATCATCAATGAAATATCATCACATAAACTTATCACAAATTTATAACATCACAATTATTAATCATACATCATCATCATCACATAAAATTATCACAAAACAACCATATTTTATTATCACATCACATAAACTCATCTAATCCCACATATATATAAACTTAATTCGACACCGAATATCACAATAATATCAATAGTATACATTTAAAGAAATTAAATCAACACTTTACAAATATTTTTATTATATATTTTAATCTCACAATTTTCATATTTGCACATTAATTAATTTATCCCTCAAAGGGCTACTGCCATACATAGCGAGCCTCACATGAATTATTGGGAAATACGGTTTTCCCGTTCATCTCACAATATATTATACTCATGAATTCAAATGCTCTCTCACCCCTTACCTTATTTCGATGCTTTCACACATGAATATGGTTGCTCGAGGAAAAAGATTTTGTTCTCTAACTCTTTGTCTTTCAATTGATATAACTCAACACTTTATAGGTAAAAGTGAAAATTAAATTATGCGAAGGCACTTTAAAAACCAATATCGAAATTCGGTTAAGGAAGCTTTCTATAAATCAGAAAACCAATAAGTAGATAATATATCTGCTTTTCACACGGTCATTTTGGGGTTGATTTCACTTAAATTGGACTTACGGTGAAAGAGAGCAGTGCAAAATAACGAATTTCGAAACAAAGAAGTAGGATATTTTAGGGACAAATTAGAATGATTAAAAATCTAAAGAAAAAAAAATGTTTAATTGACTAACTCAATAAATTAAATGACATACTGAAATTTAGATGAAAATGGTTCGGAGCAATATATTTTTGTCTTTGATATATGTCACTGACCTTCACAAAATCTTGCACGTTTTTCATTATTCCTTTATAATAAATTGTGCTTTGCATTCTTCTATAAATACAAAGATAGCCAAAATTAATGTCCCCCTCTTGGAGAAGAGTGAAATCCCTGAATAAATTATCCATGATGGGTGATGTAGCAGGAATCAACAACATGGCCGTATAATTCAACACAAACTTTTCTTATAATTCTCTTCTTTGTTGGCAAATGTCTGACACCTAAACTTCAATATATTTATATATATATATATAATTTATATTTTATTTTTATAGTTATTTTCAGATAAATAAAAACTAAGAATAAAGAAATTTTTATGAGTTATTTTGAATATTATATTTTTTTAAATACAAATGAAATATTTTAAACTTTTTTCCTACTATAAAATAGTGCAATCTCAATAAACTTGGTTTAACTATAATTTGTTTATTTAATTTAAAAAATTTACTAGTACTATAAGGTTTTCATACAAAAGTTATTTTTAATTAAATAATACAATTTTTAAATCTCATTCTTGGTATCATTTATCAGAGCGAGACTTCTTCCAAACTTCAACTTCAATACTAATTAACCTGAAATAACTGCAATTTCGTAAACGCATGACCAAACTAGTCAAACAAAAACAAAGAATGAGGTGAGTTTCAAAATCATGTTGATAATATAATATAAATAGGAAGAACAAACAAATCATCATAATATACCATATCATAACAAATCATGATATTTCAAAATATTCAATGAAATAATACCATGTTATAATATTAAAGTCACTCAAGTAAAGTCATTATCTAATTATAATATGCATTAAATTATCTAAGAGAAACTATTATCACTTTTGAAACACATTAATCACAAGAAAGTGTAAAGTTATGCATGAGTTTAGACTCTACTTCTTCATAATTTAGTACATTATAACTCTGAAATACTTGGATGCTTGATATTGTGTCATCACATAAGTGGACAAACAATTCAAATTGGTCTTGTCCTCATAGATTTCCTCAACTCAACTCGAGACATATACACAATAGTCGAGGTAGACGTGTATTGCATGGTAGTTTTCGACATTTGGAGAGCTACCTCCAAGTCACTTAGGAATTCTCCATCAGAATACCTTCAAGGTGTAATAGTCTTGCTTTATGGCTCAACAGTAGACCTCCCCGATCAGTCTCATTCAATTGTAATTCCCCAAAATCACTAGACTCATAGGCTCTACCTATATGATGACAAGATAATCTCCACGTAAAAAATTCTGAACATCTAATTTTTCCCCTCTTTGGCCAAGACTACTCCATTAAAAGCACTATCTTTAGTACAAGTTAGAATCACCACTATTTCATCAACTTTGGGGTGACATCAACATACTCATCATAATTTGATAACATCTCAATCGTTAGTCGTCATCATCATCATCATCATATATTATTATATCACATAATACATTCTTCAAGGTTTATCATCACATCATAAATTTATACCATCAAGATCATCTATCATACATCATCATCATCATATGCACAAAATTCATTCGACATTCAATATCACAGTAATATCAAATATCATACATTCAACGAAATTAAATCAATCAACACTTATAAATGTTTCTATTCCACATTTTAATCTCAGAATTTCTATATTTGAATAATTATTAATTTATTACTCAAATTGCTACTGTCATATGTAGTGAGTCCCAAATGGTGTTTATGTACATCTCACAATATATTATACTCATGAATTCAAATGATCTCTAACCTCTTACCTTATTTCTACACTTTCACATGCAAATACGAGTGCACAAGAAAAAAAAAATCTTTGTTCTCTGACTCCTTTTCCTTCAACCTATCTAACTTGAAAGTTTATGTGTAAACGTCAAAAATAAATTATGAGAGCACATTCTAAAATGATCAATTTCAAAATTAAGTCAGATAAACTTACCCTAAATCGTAAAATAATCAATAGATAATATAGTCACTATTTATGCGGTTGTTTTGAGTTGGGTTAACTCAAATCAGACTTACGGTGAAAAATGACGGTACAAAAGAACGAATTACATAAGCAGAGAAGTCGATTATTTTAGAGAGAAATTGAAATGGTTAAAATTCATAAAATAAGGGTTAGATTAACTGAATCTACGGAGGAAAGAACTATTGAAATTTGGACAAAAACGAAAAAAAATTTCTAGACAATTGTCAGACAGCTAGCGCCATCGATTTTCTATTCTATTTTCGTTGTTCCCATTTCCTCTTTGCGGAGTGCTCTTCATCTTCCAATTTATATATACTATAGCGCTGCTGTCTCCCTTATTATATTAAGATATATTTGACTTAATTTGTTTTAACATATTAGGTTATTATTAACCTAACTCATCGAACCATTTTATTTCAATTATACATTTATTTTAATTTATTTATTTGCTATTAAAATAATATTTTCAAAAATATTAAATTAAAATATTATATTTTAAAAATAGTTAAAATGATAAAATAAATAAATATAACTTGAGTATTTTATATTTGTCTCTAAATCAATTAAATATTTATAAAATAGACACACCATAACAATCACATATAAGGAATGTTAAGCACAATATTATTAATTATTTAAAATCAATATTTTACAAAAAAATAATAATTAAAGTAATAAACTTTTTAAAAATACATTAACAATAAAAAAAAACACTTGTATTCAAAATTACTATACTTACTAATATATGCATTTTAAGGTATTTTAACACCTATATCATGTTTTAACAATTAAAAATAGATACTCTCAAATATGCATAATATATTAATTAAAGTAAGAAATAATTAGAAGTAGTTAAAATATAAATGTATGTACATTTATCATTTAGTCAAATGTGTAAGAAAGTATTTTAACAATTATCAATACACATATACACATAAAATCATTTGAAGTCTTATTCTTTAAAATCATCACACTAAAATACTATTAATTTTAGAAAAAATTAATAAAACAATTAAATATAATATTTATAATTCATACTATTCATTAAATTAAATATGTATAATATTATCAAACCACAACCAACACATATAAAGAAAATTAATCACAATTGTTTTTATTGTATATGGAAAAAGCCTTGCTAAAATAGACTATGGGGTGCTTTAACTGCATCAAAACAGCCCCAACCCCCGTTCTCGACACATCACATTCAGTTTTGAAAGGAAGATCATAATTTGGGAGAACTAATATCAGGGCAGAAGTAACATCCATTTTCAATTGCTCAAAAGAAGTTATGGCTACCTTGTTCCTTCTAAATCCCATCTTCTTTGTCAACTCCATCAAAGGTATCACAATCTTACCATAATTTTTAATGAACTTGTGGTAATAAGCGGTCAGTCCCAAAAATCCACACACTCCTTGTACATTATTAAGAATTGGCCAATGAATGATCCACTGACACGCCTTCAAGTAAGATCACATGGCCAAGATATTCCACCCTTTGTTGAACAAAAACACACTATTTTTTTTACTACCCAAAAACTAATATTATCTCTCTTTTTTATGATCACAAACATCTATTTTTATGAACAATTTTTAATTTTAGAGGAGTACATAAAATTAACATAGAATATCACAACAACACTCCCTTTAAAATATGCAGGTTTCATTGTAAGATAAGATATATTTTGACAAGATAGTTGATGAGCGTTAGTAAATGAAATTAAAAAACAAATTCATTAAAAAGAGTTCTCATAACATATTTTCCATCTTTTGTCATCAGATAAGAAAAGTAAACAATAATTACATCAAGACAAAGAACAAATCAAAGAAGACAAATTATCGGGAACTAAAGATTTGGGTTGGTCAGCTTGGCTAAGATTAAACTTAGGGTAGTCTAAATGTTCTCTTGATTATTGGTTGTTTATTCCATGAACGTCTCATTTTTAGCTTCCAAGAGGTCAAAGTCTTCTTGGCATAATAGGAATGATCAAACATGGGGCCAAATGAAGTGGTAGACTGATTTTCGAAGACAGATTCTGTAGATCCTAAAGTAGCAGCAGTAGGAGCATCCAATGTAGGTATCTCAATATATGGAATGAGCGTATGGAATTGCAATGATGTTAATGGAGCAACCACTAGAGTTCTAGATGGACACCACTAGAGGGAGATGTGTGATCCTTTGATGAGCCTTTTGACTTTGCTATCAGTAACTTTCTAGATCGATTGCTATGGGTTTTATGAAGCTGCAAGATCCACAAGTAGAGGATCTTAGTTGTTTTTCTTAAAGCAACATTACTCTAGGAGACCAACGACATTCCATGATCCATGTTGTCTTTTATCTTATTGGTGTCAAACGAGAGGACGTTGTTCCATTGGGCTGAAACATCATTATGTTCAGGTGAAGGTGCTAGAAAACACAAGAAAAAGGGGTTTGAATTGGTTTTACCGTTTTAAAAACTATTTGCTTTTCTTACAAAGATTGTTCTGTATCAAAATATTCAAATTACTATTGAAAAAATTTTAATAACAATTTTGTTGATTCATAAAGAACTAAAAAGATGATAATTAAAATAGACACAGATTTTAATACTAGTTCACAACAAATTATTGCTACTTCTAGTCCTCCTTTTACAGACACTACAAGAAATTAAACGTTTAGCGACAGTGAAAATCTGTAGGTAAACGTATAAAAACCGTAGGGATAGGCAAAATTACTTATACCGACGGGGATTTTTTTCGTGGTATATAATCACCCAATGCCTACGGATTTTCACCGTGGCTATATGGTGTAGCGACAAATTTTTTTCCATTGCGATAAACATTTGTTTTTACCTACGGATATTTCACCATTGGTATATACTTTAGTCGTAATTTATAAAAGTTATACCTACGGTTTTGATTATGTTGCTATACATTTAAGTGATAACTTTTTTCTGTTGGTATAGATTTTAACGGTAGCTAATTTATTATAAATATTCAATCATAAAATTAACTAAATATAAATACACAATAATATATATATATATATATATATTTAAGAGTCAAAATAAAATTAAAGGTGTTCATCTTATATATTAAAAATTAACATAAAAGTCTTACAAAGATAAAACAATAGTTAAACAATGTCTTACTAACATTTAAAATAGACATCGTGTGTCATTCATAACAATCTCAAAAAACAGTAAGAAATTGAGTCCACTATATTGACAATATTCCATCTTCAACAACAAATTAGCTTTTAATCTTTACCTACAATCAATAAAATAAAAAATGAATAAATACAATATTCAATATAAAATATTATAATTAAAATTAACTAATACTATATAATTACCATTTTCATTATTTTTGTTGCTGTTTGGAATAAGTGAATTCAAATGGTTTTGAGCACTAGAAGCATCAGGAACCTATCACAAAAAATAGAAAATATTACTTATGAAAATACAAGTATGAACACATACTACCTCTACATCAAATATTCCTAACATCATCATTGTACATCAAACATGTTAGAACACAAAAACAACAAAACATGTTAATTTTAGTAAGACATGTTAATCATAATACCTCTATTAATTTTGCCATTTCTTCTCTGTAATCATTTCTCATACATCTAACATTTTTGTAGGACCTCTAATCCGTTTAGGCTCCACTTCTACAAACAAAACAAAAGGACAATAAAACTGTGTGCATATAAATCATAATAAAAACAATATAAATAAAACTTTAAAACAAATAATATATAACTATTACCTTTTTCAAAAAACATAGACAAATCTAAAAGTATAAGAAAAACATAATGTATAAAATCATGCACAACTAGAACACACTTCATTCGTCTTCCTCATCATCTTCATCATCATCATCATCATCATCATCATCATCAGCATCATTCATATTATCAACATCAACAACTTCACAAAAATCATTATCGTCTTCAACTTCAAGCCTAACCAAAGCATTAACATTTTGAGTATCTTCACTTGTATCGCCCATTAGTTGCCCGTGAATTTCTTCTATTTCATTAGATTCCTCATCACCCATATCATAGATATCCCTAACTTTTGCATTAAGAACAACAAGCCAATCCTTGTTTCTCTCATCATATATATAAAACACCTATGAAGACACTTTAAATGATACAAATGTACCATAAATGATAGCTTGCTATACTTCTTACAGTTGGGGTAAAGCATTTGCTCGTTCTCCTTCAAAAATTCATAAAATTTAGAGTTTTCTCTAACTTCGGGAATTCTTTCACCTTCACCATAAATTGGTTCTTCTGTAGAATGAATTCCAAATACATCATGAACTAATTCATCCATGTCATGCTCCATTTCTACATTTTGTTTAGTAGCGCTACTTGAAGTTATAGGTTTTTCACCATGATATATCCATTGTCTATAGCCTCTAAGAAATCCACGGTGTGGATCTATTAAGTGTTCATAAACACATACGCGAGAATAAGAGTGACAATTGGCACATTTTGTACAAGGACACATTATTTTTCCATTGATTTGTGAATTTTGAAAAGCAAATTCAAGAAATTCATTCACTCCTCGAATATATTCTTCACTTTGTTTTGATGAATCACACATCCATTCTCTATAAGTCATTTGGAAAAATTAACTGAACAATCAAAGACAAAGGCAACTAAAATTATAATCAAATTACATAACAGTACAGAAATTAAAAGTTTCTTATGCGATTGACACAAATGATTACAAAGAACAACAAAGAAATTATAAAGAGCAATACATAAATAACAAAACAGAAATTAAAAGCTGCAAAAATATATAAACAGTACAAAAATTAAAAGTTTCTTATGTGATTGACACAAATGATTCACAATGGCCTACTTATAGGTAAATTCAATGCACATAATTGCTGTTACGCAGTTGATTTTGAATTGAACCTTTCATTACCATTAATTTATTTTCCTATTATTCACATTTATTAGGTGTTAAAAATTTAATTAGCTGCTTTTTTGTAGATACCCTCTTCATGTAATTATCATAAGGACCAAATTAATATAAAAATATATATAATACTAAGGTTTCAAGTTCCTATTAGTCAGTTTAGATGTAGCTGAAATATAATATTAGTGGTTGAAGTTCTGAAATGGTTAGAAAGTAGAACGTTCCTTTTCTTTGGTGGGTGATTAGATAGAAGCAGATACTATACTGATACTAATTTGTTATGATTTGCATGATAATATAAGCTTTAATCAAATCACAAGCTAGTGTTTAATTTCTAGCAGTTGGAACCTTCCTTTTAAAAAACGTTCATTTAAAATAATGAGTGATTATATAAATTACAAAAATCAACAAGCTGAAGATAAAAGATAAAGCTGAACTTCCATATTGTAGTCACAGGTTCAGAAATTACAAAAATTCAAAGCACATAAATAACAAAACATAAATTATAGAACATAAATTACAAAAAACAACACATAAATTACAAAGAGCAACACATAAATAACAAAACAGAAATTAAAAGCCGCAAAAATATATAAACAGTACAGAAATTAAAAGTTACCGATGATGCAAGAACGGCGGTCAAAGTGATGACGAGAACAGTGGTCGATTGACAATGAGAACGTGGTTGGTCGACAGCGAGAAGAAGAAGGAAACAGATTGGGCGGGATTTGGTCGATGGTGAGAAGAAGAAGAAGAAGGAAACAAATTAGGCAGGATTGGTTGGTCGACGGCGAGAAGAAGAAGAAGGAAACAAATTAGGCAAGATTGGTTGGTCGACGGCGAGAAGAAGAAGAAGGAAACACATTGGTTGGTCGACGGAAACAGTTTCGTTCGTCGATGGCGAGAAGAAGAAGAAGAAGAAGGAAACTCTTAGGGATTTAGATTGGGGCTTGGGTTGGGTGAAAGAGAAGATGCGTTAACTTATTTTAGGTTTTAGGTGTTTGGGGGAGAAAGGGTTTATTTGGTACTGACTTACATTTTTGCTCTATTAATTTTTTTTTACTCTATTAAATTTTTATTTGGGCTCCATTTCAAAAAATTTGATTTTAGCTTAATTGAAATTTTTTTGCCCCCATTTAAAAAATTAAAATTTTGGCTCCATTAAAATTGAGTGTATTAAAAAAAATAGGATTTTGCCTGAATTAAAATTATTTTTGAGCAAATATTTATACAAAAATATTTTTACAAAAAATTAAGATTTTGGCTGAGTTAAAAAATATTAATTTTAAAATTTTGCTGTCTATAGCCACAAATTTAATTGTGTAACTATAACAATTAGCGACAAATTTATGTCACCGAAGGTATAAGACACCTATACCAACAATAAATAATTTATCTGTGGGTATAGTTTATCTATCCCTACAGTTTTTAATTTTGTTACTATAAGCTTGGTATATGTCTATTTTCTTGTAGCGCTGTTGTAAATATATTTTAAAAATAATGGAGCCTATCACAGCGCTTTTTTGACAAGCGCCGTGAAAAAATCGTTGTTGTAGGGTCATATAGCATTTGCGCATAATGTTATAAGGCTTTTACAACGTTTTTCTCACAAGCGCTTTTCTTCACGTATTAATTTACAACGCTTTTTTCGCAAGCGCTGTAACAGACATGCGCTTTCAAATAATTTAACTACCTATTACAGCGCTTTCTTCACAAGTGTTGTAAAAGACATGCGCTTTCAAATAATTTAACTACCTATTACAACGCTTTTTTCACAAGCGCTGTAAAAGACATGCACTTTCAATCAATTTAACTACCTATTACAGCGCTTTTTGCACAAGTGCTGTAAAAGACATGCGCTTTCAAATAAATATTATTTACTTTTAATTAAATAAAAAAAATTTACGAACCCTCATCACCTCTACTCTGGGAACCCTCATATCCTCTACGTACTGTGCGGCCATCTACGTTGTCTCAGGTATTTTTTAATTTGTTTTTGTCAAAAAAATCTTTAGTTTTTAATAATTGTAAACTAATAAATTGTTATATATTAAATCTTTTTTTTTTTTAAATTTGTTGATCTGTTCTGTTTTGAAATTGTTATTAGATATGTTGATATTGGTTTCTTTTTGAAACTTGTTGATATATTTTGAAAGCTTATTATTTTTGTAACTGCATTTATATAGGTCGTATAATATGAATAGGAAATGGATATCTGCCAATCGATTGTCAAAAGAGTATGAAATTGGAGTGAAGGAGTTTGTTGAGTTTGCAGTGAAGAATGCAAAAGATCCAAATAGAGTCGTTTGTCCTTGTTTAAAATGTTGTTTTGGAAAATGCATTAGAGAAGATGAATTAGAAGGACATTTAGTATGTAATGGAATTGATCAAAGCTAAACATGTTGGATAAGACATGGTGAAAAAAAAAAAGGAAACATTAATTTTGAGAATGGTTCGATATATGCTTCAACTGACTTCGATACAAATACATATGAGCCGGACCGAGTTGATGAGATCGCAAAAGCAGTTGAAGAAGATCTTCGAGATTTTCCTAAAATGTTTGAAAGTTTGTTGAGTGATGCAGAGAAACCATTATATAATGGTTGTACTAAATTCACAAGACTGTCGGCGATATTAAAGTTGTACAACTTAAAAGCGAGTAATGGATGGTCTGATAAAAGCTTCACAAAATTATTAACACTCATAAAAGATATGTTGCTAGATGATAATGAACTTCTCAGTCGAACCTACGAGGCTAAACGGATTTTGTATTCTATTGGCATCAGTTACAAAAGGATTCATGTATGTCCTAATGATTGCATTTTATTTCGAAACGAATATGAATTACTTAAGGCGTGTCCACAATGCAATGTCTCTCGATATAAGAAGAAAGAATCTACTCCAGCAAAAGTCGTGTGGTATTTTCCTATAATACCAAGATTTAGGCACATGTATCGTAGTGAAGAAGATTCAAAACACTTGACATGACATACAAATGAAAGAATTAGAGATGGAATGTTTCGATACCCTGCAGATTCCCCATAATGGGCAAAAATTGATCACGAGTATCCTGAATTCGGGATAGAGTCAAGAAATCTAAGACTTGCACTTTCTACTGATGGAATGAATCCACATGGTCTTCAAAGCATCTCACACAACATGTGGCCTATGATTTTGTTGATATATAACCTACCTCCATGGTTATGTATGAAGCGTAAGTTTATGATGTTGTCTCTGTTAATTTTAGGACCTAAACAATTGGGGAATGATATCGACGTATACTTGACTCCTTTAATTGAAGATTTAAAACTTATGTGGGAGATATGTGTGGAAGTTTACGATAGGTATAAGAAAGAATGTTTCAATTTGAGGGCTAAGTTGTTCGACACATTTAATGATCTTCCAGCATATGGTAATTTATCAGGATATAGCATTAAAGGTCATTGTGCATGTCCTATATGTGAAGAGAGTACAAATTGGATGCGGTTGAAACATTGTTAGAAGAATGTGTTTCTTGGACATCGTAGATTTTTACCTTAAAGTCATCAGTATCGTGGGTGGAGAAATGCATTCAATGGATAATCAGGGGAAGGTAAAGCTCCTTTAGCACCAACTGGATATCAAATACTTGAAAAAGTACAAGGTTTGACCAATAAATTTGGCAAACCTTTTGCGGGAGAGCTGGTCAAAACTGGGTGGAAGAAAAATTCAATTTTCTTTGAATTGCCATATTGGAAGTCATTGTATATAAGACATTTCCTCGATGTGATGCATATTGAGAAAAATGTATTTGATAGTGTATTGGTTCGTTACTCAATGTTCCAAGAAAGTCTAAATATGGCATCAACACAAGATTGGACTTGGTCGATATGGGAATAAGAAATGAATTGGGTCCCTTAAAGAAAGGAAATCGCACATATCTACCTCCAGCCGCTCATACTCTATCTAGAAAGGAAAAAATTGTTTTATGTAAATTTTTACACGAAGTTAAAGTTCCAAAAGGATACTCTTCAAACATTAAAAATTTGGTTTATATGAAAGACCTCAAGTTAAAAGGTTTGAAGACCCATGATTGTCTTATTCTAATGGAGCATTTGCTACCAATAGGTATACGTTCCATTTTACCTGAAAAAGTTCGACTAGCCTTAACTAGATTATGTTTCTTCTTCAGGGAAATTTGTAGAAAAGTGATCGACCCTTAGAAATTACCGACATTGTAGAGGGAAATTGTTGTTACTTTGTGTGAGCTTGAAATGTATTTCCCACCCTCATTTTTTGATATAATGATTCACGTTACTGTTCATCTGGTTAAGGAGACACAACTTTGTGGGCCAGCTTATATGAGATGGATGTATCCGATAGAACGATATAAAATATTAAAAGGGTACGTAAAAAGTAGAAGTCGACCAGAAGGTTGTATTGTTGAACGGTACATTGTTGAAGAGGCTGCTGAATTTTGTACTGAATATCTGTCCAATGTTGAATCCATAGGGCTTCCCATGTCTCGTCATTCGGGAAGAATATCAGGAGAAGCGATAATTGGAAGGAGACTATTGACTATATCAAGGACAGAATGGGAGCAGGCACAATTGTATGTTCTACACAATGATGATGAGGTTCAACCGTATGTTACAATACACATGGATCAGTTATCTCGTTTGAACAAGAATAGGAATCAAAATTGGATAACACGAGAGCACAATCGAAATTTTATAACATGGTTAAAAAATCACATAAAGTCAAAGTTTGATATAGACCCCGGATCAATTTCACAGAGATTGAGGTGGCTAGAAAATGGTCCGAGCTTACACGTCTTTTCTTACACTGGTTATGTTATTAACGGCTACATATTTTATACCAAAGAACAAGATGATCAGACCACTATGCAAAATAGCAGAGTCACTCTCGTAGCTGAAGCGATGCATGTCTCAAGTGCAAAAGACAAAAACCCAATATATGCAAATCTATCATATTTTGGGGTTTTCGAGTGTATATGGGAGTTAGACTACACAATGTTTCGTGTTCCCATATTTGGTTGCAACTGGGTCGATAATAATAATGGCGTTCGGATTGATGAGTCAGGATTCTTGCTTGTCGGTTTTAATAGGGTGGAATACAAAGACGAGCCTTTTATTTTAGCATCGCAAGCTCAACAAGTGTTTTATGTCACTGATCCTTCTGATGATAAATGGTCTGTTGTCCTATCGACCAATAAAATAAGTGATGATAACAATAATGATGAAGATGTTGGTAATGATATTTTATTTGCAACATCACAACAACCACATGAAATTGATTCAATTGATGATGGTTTATATCTTAGAGATGATCATGATGAGAGAATTTGGATTAATCCATCGTTTCTTATTGTAAATGGACAAACAAATGTGAATCCTTCCGGGAAAAGAAGAATGGCATCTTAATGTACATGTTTAATTGTTTTATATAAGCCATGCATGTAATATGAACTGAGTTAATGTAAATATGCATGTAATATCAACTGTGTTAATGTAAATATGCATGTAATATGAATTGTTTGAACATTTTTATATAAACAGCCATGTATTTGATTTTCTGATTAATTTATTTTCTGCTTATATTTAGCTTGATTTGAGTGTTTTATACTAAGTTCATGTAATTTAATATAAACTAGTAATTTACATGAACTGAATTGAATATAAATTAGTAATTTACATGAACTGAACTGAAAAAGAGCCTTAAATATAAAAATAAAACAATGAGGCCTTTTACAGTGCTTATTTAAATAAGCACTATAAAAGACCCTTTTAAAAATAAAATAAAGAGACCTTTTAGAGCGCTTATTTGAAAAAGTGTTGTAAAAGGCTTTAAAAGAAACATTCATATAACATAATAAATCAAGGAGGACTTTTACAGCACTTGTTCAAATAAGCGCTGTAAAAGACCCTTTTAAAAATAAAATAAAGAGACATTTTAGAGCGCTTTGATGAAAAAGCGCTGTAAAAGGCTTTAAAAGTAACATTCATATAACATTATAAAACAATGAGGCCTTTTACAACGCTTATTTGAAAAAGCGTTGTAAAAGACTTTAAAAATAACATTCATATAACATAATAAAACAATGAGGCCTTTTACAGCGCTTATTTGAGAAAGCGTTGTAAAAGGCTTTAAAAAAAACCTTCATATAACATAATAAACAAGGAGGTCTTTTACAACGCTTGTTCAAATAAGCGCTGTAAAAGACCCTTTTAAAAATAAAATAAAGAGACCATTTACAGCGCTTATTTGAAAAAGCGCTGTAAAAGGCTTTAAAAATAACATTCATATAACATAATAAAACAAGGAGGTCTTTTACAGCGTTTATTGGGAAAAGCGCTGTAAAAGATCCTTTTAAAAAATTAAATCAAGACGCCTTTTAGAGCGCTTTTCAAACAAGCGCTGTAAAAGACTTATAAAAAAGCGTTGTAAAAGGGTTTTATATATAACAGTAACCACTTCAGTTTCCTCTTCATTACGTAAACTTCACTATCATCTCAACCTTCATTGTTCTTCTCTTCTTTTGTAAATCCTATCATCCTGTCCATTACAAACCTTATTTCCACGATCATCTCCTTCATTTCAAACCTTATTTCCATCCAAGATCATCTCTCCCATTGCACACAATATATTTTCATTGAAATACGTAACACTCATTACGTATTTCTTCAAACCATATTTCTGCGAACTTTCTGCGAACCCTCTTTTGTTTGCATTTCTTCTTTCTTCGAACCCTCATTATTCAGGTATTGATGTTATTAATTTTTTGTAATCATTAAACTGCATGTTGAGCTTGTTTAAGATATACTGATACTGATATGTACTTAGAATAATGCATATTGAGCTTGTTGATGTCATACTAAACTGCATGTTGAACTTGTCATAGTTAAATGGATACAAACAAAGATTTAGAATGTCAAAATGAAGAAGTTGTCACCGCTAAGACTTATGAAAATGAAGTCAAATGTGGTGCAACTATAATGCAAAAAGTCGTTAAAGCAAGGAGCAAAGGCATCAGTTTGAGGTTATACTATACTATACTCTATTTTCTGTGTATTTTTTATCTTTTTTTAATAGCATATACTTACTATATGAGTTTATTAGGTTGGCTAGAATGAGAGTGGTCAGCCAATTGACCCCAACAGCTTAGTGTTTGTAAGTTACATTGGGGCTTTTGTTCGACAAAATATCCCAATTATGATTGATGATTGGAAAGATAAGGCGTTGAAGGATGCCAAAGATATACTATGGAATGACATTCAAGTAACTTTTTTGATCCACTCTTTTGTCATTTATAATTGTTTTCATTGAAATACTTTACTTAGTCAAACTATATCTTTATTTCGATTGCAGACTACTTTTGTTCTTGATGAAGAGAGAAAGAGTTATGTATTGACAATTGTTGGGAAAATCCACCGGGGATTTAGATCTCACCTCTCTAATTTCTATCTAAAAGATAGAGAAGGAAATACAAATGCTGAAGCTCCCAAAATATATAAACACTATATATCAAATGATGAATGGAGTGCATTTGTATCCAAACGTTCGGACCCCGCATTTGTCGTAAGTGATTAATTTATTAGCATTTGTGTTTTATTATTCATATTCGTAGCGTATTTTAAATTTTTACACAATTGCTATTTTTTTTATATAGAATATTAGTAAGGCAAATCGCGAAAGGGAAAGAAATCCAACCCACCCATACAAAAAATCACGTATGGGATATGCATATCTTGATCAAAAACTTGTAAGTAATTAAACATCACTTTTATATAATGAAGTAATTTGTATTATAACCGTTGGGTCGTCATATATTGTGGAAGGAAGCACGTGTAAATAAAGACGGAGTGGTTGACGATGAAAATTTCCAAAAAGTAATAGAACTTTGTGTAAGTATATTATCACTTTAATATTTTTTAATATTGTATTTTATCACTTGAATACTTTTTAATATTGTATTTTAAAAATGCTATTGAACTTATCTTTTTAATCCTACATGTATTTTAGGAGACTATCGAACAAAGTTCTGAAAATCAAGAGGGCAACAAGGATAGTTGTAGGGACATTCTGGGTAAAGTGTTTAATGTCCCTGAGTATTCCAGCCGGGTTAAGCGGAAAGGATTTGGCGTAACTCCCAAAAGCTATTTTTCTCAAGAGAAGCGCCAAAAACCTTCCAATGAGGAAGTATTAGAGAAGCTCAAAATCCTTACAGAGCAAGTGGCACTTTTGGTGAAGACGAACAAAGACAAGCAACTCCCGGATCAGCTCCAACATGAAATACAAATGGAGAGTGAAACTGCGAGTTGCAACGTCGGTATCAAAAGTATTCCCGAGGTAATTAATTGCTTACTTACTTATGTAATTACTTATGTATTAAACAAACTTATATATTAACCGTACTTATGTTTTAACTATTGATTTAGGGTGTCACTCCAAGTGTGCTATACTTGTCCTCCCCTACTCATTGGAAGGTGGGAAAAGGAAAATTGTACAATACTTCAGGAGAAGTATTGCACAATACTCCGATTCTTGCGGGCCATGTCAAAGTATCACCTGTTGTTGCTTTGGAACCAACTACACCGTTGCCGATATCGAACAACGATGGAGATATGCAGTTATTGGGCGAAGCTATTGGTAGTTACGTGGCATGGCCCACACATCTTGTTGCCCTCGATAAGGTATATTTAATTAATTTAAATGTATGTTTAATTGATAAGTATATTTAATTGCTGATTTTTTTCCACTCCTAACTTTAATTTCACATTTATATTTATATGCTGAAAAAGCCTAAAGGGAATGATAAAAAGATTTCCAAAAATGAATCAATTACATCTTTTAATTCAATAAACTAACATTTTACCTCATTTTTGTAGATCCAATTAAATAAACCACCCGTACAGCCAAAAAAAGCCAGCAAACCTCAAAAATTGAAGGGTAATAGAGTTGGCAAACTACAAAGGCTGGAGGGTAATAAAGCTGCCAAAGTTGCAGCAAGAAAACGGAATTGGGAAAAATCGGTCGCTGTTGCTGCTGCTCCTAAAATAAGTCAACCATGCCTTGCTAAATACGGGGCGTGTCTTGACATCCAAGTAAAAAGGAACATGCGCAGCAACGACGATTCGCGCATCATACCCATGACTAAAGCTTTATTCGGAGATGAATATGATGAATTTCTCAAAAGGAGCACATTTATGAACTTCTCAACCATAGGGAGCTTAGTGCTACTGTCATGAGGTTGTACATAAGATAAAAATTACTTTTAATTGCATTTATTTGTAATTAATTAAATGTATTGGTAATTAATCTAGTTTAAAATTTTCATTGAATTTTTGTATGAGAAGGTTGTGTGCACGTGCAAATTGTCAAATAAATACTCATTCTTGTCTTCGCATAAGCTGTCGATGTGCAAATTCGATCCAGTAAATGTAAAGAATCACATTGTAGATATGTTATTAGGAAATATAGAAAAGGATAAATTGTTCTTCACACCATATAATTCAAGGTACGTAATTATATATTATTTATTTATATCTTTTTTAATTGATGAGATTTTAATTTATTATTTGTGTATAAACAAAATTGCTTAACCAAATTTTTGTTGTTGTAGGGCACATTGGGTGCTATTTGCAATCAATGCAATCAATACTATTTGGATCCCTTGCATGGCAATTACAATAATCACACCGATATAAAGACTATGTTCGACATGTAAGTAACATTCATTTATTTCTTACATATGTATATAAATAATGTGTTTGTTAATGCTATAATAATCACATTTATTCATTCGATAGTGCCTTATAAGTTTTTTGAGCTCAAAGAGGTGCTACAGTGTCGAAGCAAAAGTCTAATAATATCACATGGATCCCAATAAAGGTTTGAAATATATGCCTTTAAATTTTCATTTACAAATATATGCCTTTACGATTAATGCACAAATATTTTATTGACTTATATATTTTATTTTACAGTTCCCTCGTCAAACAAACAACATCGACTGTGGGTACTACGTATTGCGATTCATGAAGGAGATTGTTGACAAGAATAAAACTATTATCCTAAACATGGTACGGTATTTTCATTATATGATTTTCATATATAAATTATCTATATATTTGATACTAACTTAATATTTTCAATTTTATATTGCAATACTTTGACAATTCTAGTCCATCATATTCTGAGGAAGATCTAATGGAATTAAAGGAAGAATGGTGTCAGTATGTGCTTGAAATGAAAATCATTTGACTTTCTGGGAAATAGCATGCTGCAAGCTAGGGATTTGAATATTATATGGTATCTAGTTATATACTATATATTCTGTTAGTTAATTATATGTATATGATCATAGGATACAATATATGAACATGTATATGAATATGTGTTGTTGTACAATATTGATTCAATGTATATGTAGTTAATTAGGTTGTAAATTAGGTTATATATATGTATCTGAATGTAGTTATGCATTTTACAGCGCTGTAAAATATGCATAACAAGCGCACATTATATCTACATATTTTATAGCACTTTTGTAAAGCGCTGTTGTATCTTTTACAGGGCTCAATTCCACAACGTTTTTTTTTTTTGAAAAAGCGCTGTAAAATCCTATTTTTTGCATAGTGTACAAGTATTCTTTACTTTGCCTCCTCAAGGCTTGAGTATTTTTCTATAGCCTTTCCTAGATTTTGTTGCCAGAACCATTCTTCAACATATTGGCATCCTATTGTTGAGGTTCATTAGGGTCGTTGTACCTTTTCAAGTACCTCTTTAAGGAAGAGAAGGTTGTGCCGCTATTGGACTAATTTACATCAGTTCTAGTTTGCGTATGTAACATGCTCTTAATAAAAGTAAGAATCCTATAAACATACTTTATGTCAAATATTTTCCTTGAAAAGGCACAACCTTTAAAGTTCTTGTAATAATGGCGACTTTGAATAGTTATTACATAAGTTCTTGCTTTAATATGTACACTTAGTATATATATTTAAGAGATTTTTGTTCTTTATTTATATGTATTTGTTATCTTCACATATTTACTAGAAGATTGTATTAAAAATACTTTTGTACAAACATTAGAGACTAAGTCAATGATGAATTGAGCTATTGTCTCAACTGAAAAATTGATTCACAAGAATTTGTTAGGTAGGGTCAGATGCAAAGGTGGAGGAAGTAGGTGTTTGTGGAGGGTCGATCTGAGTAGTTGATTGTGTTTCGTTTGCAGTGTTGGTGACACGCCCGTGTCTTTTTTCTTTTTAAATAATAATAATAATAATTAATTAATAATAAATAAAACAAACCCAACCCCCCTCAATCTCACTCTCTTTCCATCTCACACTCTGAGTTCCCTTTTCTCTCTCACGGTATCCTCTCCACCTCACTTCCCCATTTTCCTTCTTCTTCTTCTTCTTCGATACCCATCTCATGAGATTTGTTTATTGAGACTCATTGAGGTAAATGCACAACTCTAATGCTAGTATGAATATCTAGAAAAATGTAGTTTTGAGTAAAAATCTTATTTTATGCTTAGAGTATATTTAAATGATTTTTATGGTTTCCTACAGTTAGCTAAACTTTAGAATGATTTTTTTTAAACTCTTGAGAATATTTCTTTTTACTTTGATTTGTCAGCTGAGGTCTTGCCTACTACTCTCATAGTTGTTGGAGAACACACTTAAGTGATTCTCCAGAGTTGTGAGTTGACAACGACCGTCGTCATATATTTTATAATGCTCTAATTATTATTTTACTTGTTTTCTATATTAAAGTATTTATTGAAAAATTTGGGGAACACATTCTATGAAATTTATCTCGATTACGTCAATTATTTAATTTAATGGTATTTGCTTTATAATATGTTATTAGTTTGATTTATGTTTGAGTTAAAGTATTTAAATGTTGAATTATTATGCGATTGAATATGTTTTCCATGAATTACGATGAAATGAGAGATGATTTTAAATACGTGTTTTGGGAAATCTTTATAACTATGAAATCTTAACAACATTAGGTGCACCTAGTTACCTCGTTTTGATTAGGAAGATTTACACATTAAATGGACCACCCCTATGAGAAATGTCATTCGTAGGAGGAGAGGGCTATCAACGAGATGTAAGCTCCCTAATTGATGATGTGCTACGAGATTGAGAGGAGATGGCTATCCATTAAATGGAGCCACCCCTAAGGGAAAGGCCACCTTTAGGAGGAAAGGGCTATCAATAAGATGAAGCCGTCTCCTTGTTCTAAAAAATTTGTATTTTTATTTGTTTGATTTTTAAGATGATTTTAAGGTTGTTCATTTTGATTTCGCTTCGTTATTAACTACATTTTTAATATTTCTATCTGAACGGTTAAATTATCAGTTGAATGACTTTATATGTGTATATTTTAAATTTAGAATATTTTAGATTTTTAAGTAATATTTTTTAACATAATTGCCGCTAGATTGTAGAGTAGTTATTCGTGCCCTTTTGTGTTTTCCTTCTAGTTGATGGTGGTTGTTGTCTCCTTACTAAGTCTTTGTGACTTACCCCTTCATGTTGTTTATTTTCTTCAGAATCGCATGCAGCTGACTAGCAAGCTATTAGTAGATTCAAGTCTCGACCATATTTCTTTTTGGTAGGCCTCTTTGATCGAGGACCATTTTTTTTGTAAAATATGTCGAGTCTAATGAAATTTGCAGCTATTTTGGAGTCTAGAAAGTCTTTTTTTTTTGGGAAGTGTATTAAGCAATTAGATTATGCTATTTGAATAATGACTGAATTAAAAGTTAAACAGGAATTTTATAAATTTGGGAATGTTGAATTTACAGAGGATACTCTATCAAAATTTTGAGAAAAAGCATATATATATGTGTGTGTGTGTATATTTTTAAATGGTTAAAGAACAATTTAGTTGTTTAATTGTTAAGTTAGTTGACAGGCTTTCCAGGCTAGGAGTATAACTTGTGCACTGGTCATGACATTTAGTTTTTGGGTCGCGACAGTTGGTATTGAGATTAAGAAAATGTATTTTGTATCTAAGAGATGCAAATTGGTATGCTAAGGTTGCCTCAAATATTTCATATTAGGTGTTAGAGTTAGTGTCAAAAAGGTTATCAGGTGTAGGTGGGGGTGGGAATAGGTCAAACTAGACTAGACTTTGAAAGGCATGAGCCTGTCCTACGATTAATTTTTTAGGCTACGAGCTATCATAGGTTTTTTTTTATCCAATCTGGTCTGACCTTTATAAAAATTTGGCTAGGCATGAAAACCTATTTAAAAGCCTTATTCACATTAAAATATTTAAAAGCTTTATTCACCTGAAACAAACACCTTTTAAACCCTAAAAAATGGTATTTGGTTTCAAAGAATAGATTTTTTCCTAAAAGAAACACACCAATTATTACCTCTCAAACAAATCTTCTCAAACTAACTCAGAGATATTCAATAATAATATAATTAATATTATTATCAACTTTGAAACACTTTAAAAGGACTGCACCTATTTTATGCATTTTTTTTTACAGATTCCCATATACTGTTTTGGTTTATGATTTATTTTTATTTATAAAATCTAAAATTAGAATAACTTCAATGGAGTTTCTAGAAGATTATTAAGAGATTTTACAGAGGCTAACTTTACTAAAAGAATACAAAGATAAAAGCAAATAAAAAAAAAAAAAAGATTTTGAAGTAGTAAATATTGAAATCCTACATAGTATATATTGAAATCCTACATATGTAATGAATATTGAGTGATTGCCTAATTGATAGACTTTAAAATAGGAAATAATGTTATTAATAAATAATGATAAAAAATAACATTAATAAATAATATATATATATATATATTTATATATATATATAGGCTGGCTTGTCAGGCATAATAGACTTATTTATAAGCCTGAGTCTAACTTATTTAAATAAATAAGCTTTAAAAATCGCATAAGCCTAGCCTTTTTATTAAACAGGTCATACCAGACTATAAGTAGGTCATACCATAAGCTTTGGGTAGAGGGTATGAGATGTTGAGATTTAGGTTGTTCATTACTACTCGTATTACCAAAAATAGCATAAGAAGTAGTTTGGCTAGACTTTGGTGTTACCTTATGTTTCTTACTCATAATAGTATTTGTTGCACCCTCATTGGAGCCCATTTATCTTTCCTCATCCTTTTCTATACTCAATGTCTTGGAAACCCTTTTCCTCTTCTTCTAAAAAACTTGAGCAACTTTAGGTAGTAGAGGCAGACTGAAGCCATCTCTTGGTCAGATTGACACATCCTCATATATGCCATAACTACTTCTTTATTATCTACCTCAAATATAGGATTAAAAATTTATTCAACCACAAAGGAACTGGTCTAAGATCCACTGATTTGACTACATATTCTTCTAGCATTACCATTGAATTGAATGAAATTTTTAGGATAGATCAGTCGCGTCTGAATGACATTTAAATTTTGAACAAGGATGCAGATGAAGACACCTGATGTTCTTCTTGAATAACTCCTTATACTTTTTCTAGAGCTTGAATGAGGGGAGTTCCCATCAGTTGAACATTGACGAATGTAGGGTATATGATTGTTTTGATCTTTCTTGATCTAGAGTTTGTGACACATTTTAAAATCAAGTTTGGAAGAATGACGTTTATCCTATAAGATATATTCCACACTAGCCCCTAATGGGCTTTGCTAACATCATCCACAGACCCCCCCCCCCCCCCTT
>JBBPBS010000549.1:716447-730131 GCA_037974835.1 Cicer judaicum | reverse complement strand
CCACAGACCCCCCCCCCCCCCTTTTGGTACCACACACCAAATAAAAATCTTGAAGAATACCCAATACTTAGGTTTAAAATGCACATTGTTAGAATTCATCTTAGGATCTTCTAAAAACTCCTTGTTGATCTTGAAGTATTATCACAAAAGACAAGAATGTTATTCCTTTGCAACCTTCTCAAATTCCTTTGCAAGTACAAAATAAGCAGCATACCAATGGCAATAGAGATGTAGAGAGAGTTGAATCAAGCAGATCTCAAAGAAGAAGAAAGCCACGAACTCATTTACAAGAACTTGAAGTGTATAATGACAGTGATGTTGATAGAAATGGATATTTAGTACATATTGCCTTATTTGCTGATGAAGAACCTTTAAATATTGAAGAGGGATTGAAAAAAGGACCATGAAAGAAAGCAATGGTGGAAGAGATCGATGCAACTAAGAAGAATCAAACATGGTACTTGATAGATTTGCCTCCAAAACAGAAGTAGATTGGAGTGAAATGGGTCTACAAGTTCAAGCTAAATCTAGATGGAACAATTGCTAAGTACAAAGCTAGATTGGTTGCCAAGGGACTACAAAAGAGAAGGTATAGACTATTCTGAAGTGTTTACTCAAGTGACCAGAATTGAGACAATCATACTTGTGATAGCACTAGCATGTGTTATGGTCTGACTGATGTGGCAGGTTGATGTGAAATCTGCATTTCTAAATGGTGGCTAGAAGAACAGTTGTATGTCTCTCAACCACCAGACTTTGTGATGAAGGGAAATGAGGATGAAGTACTCAGATTGAGGAAAGCTTAATATGGTTTGAAGCAAACACCAAGAGCTTGGAACAAAAGAATTGACTCACTTCTAATTGGCATTTAATTCATAAAATGTATAGTAGAATATGGAGTTTATGTGAAGCATTCCACACTGAATGAGGAGTCTGCAATGATTGTGTTGGACCTATATGTTGAAGACTTATTGGTGATCGACAGCAGCAGAAAGGCAGTTATAGAATTCAAAGAAATCATGAAGGATGAGTTCAAAATGACAGACTTGGGAAAATTGAGCTACTTTCTGTGCATGGAGTTTGCTGAAACTGAAGAAGGTATGCTGATGCATCAGAAGAAGTATGCTAGAGAAATCTTGAGAAGGTTCAATATGGGTGATTGCAACGCTACATCCACTCCAAAGGGGATCACTACAAAGCTGGAAATATAAATTGAAGAGGAGTTGGTTGATTCAACCTTATTAAAACAAGTTGTTGGTTCCCTAAGATACTTGTGCAATACAAGGCCTGACATCTTCTATAGTTTGAGAATAGTAAGCAGATTCATGGAAAGACCCAAGCACTATCATTCGCTGGTAGTGAACAAAATCATGAGATATATCCAAGGCACAACTGGGCATGGCATTATGTTTGCAACAAATTTGAAACATGAAAATGAAGAATTAGTGGGATATTCAGATTCAGATTGGTGTGGATACACGAATGATAGAAGGAGCACTTCAGGATATGGGTTCAAATTCATGAAATCACCAATAACATGGAGCTCAAAGAAGAAGCCAATGATAACACTATCATCATGTGAAGCTGAGTACATTGTTGGCAGCTATGCAGCCTGCCAAGCATTGTGGTTGGAATCATTAACATCAGAGCTGAAGAATGAAATTTGCAGGCCAATTCCATTGCTAATTGACAACATTTCAGCAATAAATCTGGCAAAGAACCCTATGTCTCATGGAAGAAGCAAAGAACATTGAGACAATGTTTCACTTCTTAAGAGATCAAGTTAGAAGAAGCAAATTGAAGCTCATTTATCATCAAACTGAAGTTCAGCTAGCTGATATAATGACCAAGGCCTTGAGAACAAGTAGATATGAAGAGCTAAGAAGATTGTTAAGTGTAAAATCACTTAGAAACTTAAATTAAAGGAAAGTATTAGAAACCAAGAACGTTCTTCGTTTGTGACTGAAAAACGGAGAACATTCTCCTTATTCAGTTTTGTGTAATTCAAGTTAGTTTGATTGTATGTAATCAACTAACTACGAAGAAGTTAGTTAGAAACAAAGTAACAGAGGCTATGTATAAATAGCATACTCATCTCAATAAACAATACACACATATTATTCAACTCATTCATTCCTTCTTTCTGGTTTTTATTGCAAGTAAAATGCCAACATCCCTTTGATAAATTCAGTTGATTTTATCAATTGTTTGGTTGACACCTTTAATCAAGTGCGATTGTGTTGAACCCTTTTGATTTTGTATTTCAATTGAATTCTATATTTTTATTGTAAATGTTTATATGTAATGAGTTTATATGTCTAGATGATTTGAATTTGAGTGTTGTGCCTAGACATATATTGACGTGGGTTGCATAAAACTTTTCCCTAAATTAAATGATGATTAAAGTGTGTTTTGAATGTTGGAATGGAAAGGAACTGTACTTAAATTCATATAGATGTATCCTATAAAATTTTATTTGCGAATTTAATATGGCAAAGCGAATTTTCCAATCAAGAAATAAGTGTCTTTTTGTTTCAGATTCGCTGTGCAGATCAATTTTTCTTAGTTTGGGATTATATTGAAGTGTTTTATTATAGAGTCAGTTGTGTGATATCTAGTACTTCAATTATGTACTTATAATCATTATCAATTATTCATAATTCTTTCATGAGTCATCATAAAATTGATGTATATTGTATGAACTTGATGTGATATATATGAATTGAATGAAAGGTTTTTTTGTCTTGTATTTACACACACGCATGCATAAATAAGGGGATATATATATATATATATATATATATATATATATTCTGAGTTACAAGAATAAGTTGATAAATAAATTAGAGTATTGAGACAAATTATATATGCGTTTTGACGAATTTCTTCTGTAAAAGAGAAATACCTATTTTGATAAATAAGTATGACGCTTCTCGCGGTCATGACGTATATCCTATCTTTCCTTACTTGAACTACATTTTTCCTAGTTGTAACTACTGCATACACCTTATTTTTAAAATATTTGTGACGTTATATTAGGAATGGATTGGATGTTTGAACATTTAGTGACTCTAGTCTACCATGGTAAGAAAATTATCATCCTCCTAGGAAATCCCCAACCAGAGCAACGAGAACCTTCTTCCTTATCCAAAACTCTCCAACTCTTCCAATGTTTGAACAATGGGGTTCAGGGCATACCTTTGTTGTAATCCTCTAACTTAGGGTTATAAGTAGATTTAGCAAACATTACAGTGGTCACCAAGAATGAGGATGTATTTCTAGTAGATGTGACATCCCAACCTCCAAAAAGAGAAATATAATTCTCCATAGACTTGGTCCTTGGAATATGACCAATCTCCATTGCTCCCTATAGAATGTCACCACTAGAGTTGAGTGAGCTCAAGAACCAATTGGAGAATCCGATAACTAAGCAATTTATCATACCGAGTGCGTCACCTTGGGGATCCCCTGTATTGTTAGTGAAGAAAAAAGATGGAAATATGAGACTTTGTAAAGTTATAGGATATCCCTAAAACAACCTATATGACTAGGTATCGACATTATGAATTCTTAGTCATGCCTTTTGGGGTAACCAATGACCCAACTCTATTTATAGGTTATATGAATAGGATTTTTAGACCCTACCTAGATAGATTTGTAGTGGTAATCATAGATTATATTTTGATATATGGAAAAACCCCTAAGGAACATGTAGAACATCTCTAGATAGTGCTACAAATACTTAAAGATAGGAAATTGTATACCAAACTTTGTAAATGTGAATTATGGATGTCATAAGTGAAATTCTTAGGCCATGTGATTACTAAGTAAGGGGCAATTGTAGATCCCTCTAAGGTAAATGGAGTATTAGAGTGGAAACGACCTAAGAATGTGACTGAAGTTAGGAGCTTTTTAGGATTGACAGGGTACTGCATAATAATCATTAAAAAAATTTCTCAAATTGCTTTTCCTTCGATTAGGTATACTGGCAAAAAACATCAATTTTTTTTGGACACATAAGTGTGAGAAGAGTTTTCATAAACTTAAAAATTTGATTGGAAATAGCCCCTATACTGGCTATCAAAGATCCAACACTAGGATTTGAGGTATATTATGATGCATCATTAAAAGGACTACGTTGTTTGCTGATGCAAAACAGTCAAATAGTGGCTTATGCTTCAAGGAGACTAAAACCACACGAGGGGAACTACCCTACTCATGACCTAGAACTAGCTGCCATAGTGTTTTCCCTAAAGATTTGGAGACAATATGTGTATCAACTACATTTTAATGTCTTCAGTGACCATAAAATTCTAAAGTACCATTTTGATCAGAGGGAACTTAATATTAGGCAGATGAGGTGAGTTGAATTCTTGAAGGATTATGATTTTATGCTAACATACCACCTAGGCAAATGTTTTTGAATAAAATCTAAAATAAGATTTGACTCAGATTTATGATTGAAGAAAACCTTTGATCAAGTTGAAAACAAGATATGATCTATTATTTTTGAAAACATCTAAAATACGATTTTATATAGATTGATTATTGAAGAAAATCTTTGACCAAGTTGAAAAAAAGATATGGTTAAGATTTATCACAAAAAGATATGAATTATTTATAAGAATATTTAATCGATATTTATCTACAACAAAATATGAACAATATCAATTTGAAAAATTTACAAACTCAATCTAAACAAAATACGAACACAATCGATATAAATAAATTACAAACTCAATTTGAACAAAATATGAAAAGTATCAATATGAAGAAATTAAAAACTCAATCTGAACAACATGTGAATAAAATCAATCAAGAAGAAAATATTATAAAAAATCATCTTGTTCAGGATTATTTTTGAATAAGATCATTGCCGACCAAGATAGAAATGAAAATACAATTCAAAATTAAGCAAGGACTAAATTGAAGCATTAGAAGCCACTATGTTCGAATAAGAAATATTTTATGAGTGATATTCTTAGAGTGTGATAATCATTGTTATAATCAACTTGTTACAAGAAACTACTCAAGTTCAAAACCTTTACATTCAAACCTGATAGTGATCTTAATGTGCCTTCAATAATCTGGGGTTGTCGGAATGTGTGGAGAAGATTTGGCTGGTAGAGTCAAGGTGTGTGTGTTCCTCAAAAATCCGGGGTTGTTAGGCTGTATGAGAAGACTGACTTGGAGTGTCAGGTGCTTTGTAATTCAAGTTGTTGAATTAGTGGATTAAATCATTTTGAGTGAAGGGATTGGAAGTAGCAAAGCTAGTGGTGAACTAGGATAAATTACTTGTGTCACTTTATTCCTACATTCCTTAGTTTTGTTTTTTATTTCTTCTACTCTAAATAAATCGTCATGTCTAAACTAGTTTAATCAAATAATGAAAAAAAATATTAACTTAGTCAAACACAATTCAACACCCCTTTCTCGTGTTTGCACCTTCAATTCACATCAGAGCTCGCTCTCAAGGCTGAGCATTTAATGTTTGAGGAAAGATAACAGGGTTCAACATGTCAGGATTCGGTGAAAAAGCCACTAGAGGAAACATCGACATACCACATCTGTTTGATGGAGAACGTTTTGAATACTATAAGTACAGGTTGAGAAGTTTCTTTATTTCACAAGCTTTTGGACTTTTGGATTTGTTGGAAGATGGTTATACTTCTCCAAGGAATAATGATTGTATTGAGATCCAAGGAAATAGATGGATGTTGATCAGAAGAAGATGTACAAGATGCATCATAAGTCCAAAATATTCATGATAAATGCAATCACTTTCTAGGAGTTTGACAAATGCCTAAAAAAGGAGACAACTAATAGTATTTATGATAGTTTGATTCTAACCTATGAAGGAAGGAAGGAAGGTCAAGAAGCAAATGCCAACCTTCTAGTCAAAAAGTATGAGTTGTTTAAGATTGAAGAAGATGAAGACATTGAAACAATGTTTTCTAGATTCCACACTCTAATATTAGGATTAAAGATACTTGAGAAGAGTTATGTTACTCTTAATCATGTAAAGAAGATACTAAGAAATCTACCAAGCAAGTGGAGACCTAAGATCACTGCCATCAGGAAGCAAAGGATGTGAATACTCATAAGTTGGAAGAGTTAATTAGCTCGCTCATATCATATGAAATTGAACTTGTAGAGGATGAGCCCAAGAAGAAGCAACAAACCATTGCTTTGATATGCAATTAGAAGAAAGTTTTAAAGGCAACAACATAATTAGAGGATGATGATTCAAATGATCATAATGGAGACTTAGAGAAAGAGGAATTCACTTTCATATCCTAAAAAATTGAGAAGATGTGGCAAAATAGAAAAAAGAAATTTCCCGAATGATATTCCATGAAGTCCAGTAGCGGAAATAATGATAAATCTAACAAGAAAAGCATCATCTGCTATGGATGCAATTAACCTAGACATATTTATTCAAAATGTCCAAATATGAAGAAAGGGAAACATTCCAGACCCAAAAATAAGAGTTTGATGGCTACATGGGATGATTCTGATAAATCCTTTGATGATGAACAAGTAGATTTGGCTCTGATGGTTCATACAAACTCCGCCTCTAGATCCAACAAAGATTCTAACTCTAGAAGTGAATCAATAGATGAAGAAATTGAGCTATTTTCTGACATAATTCGATATAATTTAATTACTGATATAAATGACTTATTGAACAATAGTCACAAATTTTCTTTAAAATTGAAAACACTTAGGAAAGAAATCATGTTTTATAAGTTCTGAATTTCCTAGGTTGTTTTTAAAATTGAAAACACTTAAGAAATAAATTGTAAGTTATTTTAAAAATTGAAAACACTTAGGAAGTCATTGTTAAAAAACTCCTAGGTTTTGTAAGTTTTGAATTTCCAAATCATGTTTTTAAACTTAGGAAATCTTTGCATGGTATAAAACAAGCACCTAGGGCATGGTATAAAACAAGCACCTAGGGCATGGTATGATAGATTTAGAATTACACTTTTAAAAAAGATAATAGGATATGATATTCTTATTATTCAAATTTATGCTGATGACATTATCTTTGAATCTAATAATGGCACTCTTTGCCAAGAGTTTTCTAAATTGATGTCGCTTGAATTTCAAATGATTATGATGGGAGAACTTAAGTTCTTCCTAGGGATACAAATTCATCAAAGTCAAAAAGTTATATACATTCATTAAACTAAATATACAAAAGAGCCTCCCAAGAAGTTTAAGATAAGTGATTGCAAACCTATGGCTACACCAATACACCCTACTTGTTTACTTGAAAAAGATGTATCACACCAAAAAGTTGGCAATAAAACCTATAAAGGAATGATAGAACCCCTACTTTACCTTACTACTTCTAGACCTCACATCATGTTTAGTGTATGTGTATGTGCAACATTTCAAGTTGACCCAACGAAATCACATTTAACTACTGTTAAGAGAAACCTTAGATGCCTAAAAGGCACTACCAAGATTACCTTGTTCTACTAGAAATCTTTTGAGTACAAACTAAGTGAGAGAAAAAGCACGAGTAGAAATTGCATATTACTAGGTGAAAACTTAATCTCTTGGTCAAGTAAGAGACAAAATAATTTCCATGTTAATGGCAGAAGTTGAGTACATTTCAGCAGTTTTTTGTAGATCTCAACTACTTTGGATGAAACATCAACTAGAAGACTAAAAAATCTTAAAAACAAACATTCCCATTTATTGTGACAAAACTTTTGCCATTTTCCTGACCAAAAACTCTATACTATATTCTATAGCTAAATACATAGAAATCAAACACCATTTCATTAGGGACTTAGTTCAAAAAGTTGTGCTTAATATCCAATTTATAGACACTGAACATCAATGGCCTAACATATTCACCAAACCAATAACTAAAGATAGGCTCGACTTCATCAAGAAAAACATAAACCTTATTCTTTTACCTAAATGATGTTGTGTCAACCTTAGAGTATTTTAGTTTCATACTTAGGATAAATTTTATGTTTTATGTTTATGATATTTTCATTCTATTAAAAAATAAATTAAAAAAGGCAAATTAAATAAATAAAGCGCAAATTAAAAGAAAAACAAAAAAAAACAAGTTTCACTCTCATATCTTTTTGTCTGATGACAAAAAAGGGAGAAGGATGTTTGATAATGTGGAGAGAATAAATACTTAGACTTAGGAGGAGTCTTATGTAAGGCGTGTCAGTATTTAAAAGAAAAGTTGTTATAAAAAATACAATTGTCATCATAAAAAAGGGGCAGATTATCGAAACCAAGTTGGTTTTATACTTAGAATTTTGATCTTAACAAAAATATTAATGAGAACAATATATTTGACTACACAAAGTATGAAAATAAGATATGGTCAAATATTTTTGAAGATAATCTAAAATAAGATTTGATTCAGATTTATGATTGAAGAAAATCTTTGACTAAGTTGAATAAAAAGATATGGTCAATATTTGAAGAAGATTTTATCAAGATTTATCACAAGGAGGTATGAATTATTTAGAAGAAGAATTGATCAAGACTTATCTAAAACAAAATATGAGCAATATCAATATGAAGAATTTACAAACTCAATCTTAACATAATTAATCTGAAGAATTACAAACTCAATTTGAACAAAATACGAACAATATCAATATGAAGAATTTACAAACTCAATATGAACAGAATATGAATAGAATCAATCTGAAGAATTTTCAAACTCAATCTGAACAAAATACGAACATAATCAATATGAGTAATTTACAAACTCAATCTAAACAAAATACAAACATAATTAATTTGAAGAAATTTGAAACTCAATCTAAACAACATACGAATAAAATCAATCAAGAATAACTGCTCAGATTTGATTCATAAATAAAGAATTGGCCTAAGAAAATATTATCAAAAAGCATCTTGTTCAGAATTACTTTTGAATAAGATCATTGTTGATCAAGCTAGGAATGATGATATAATTCAAAATTAAATAAGGACTAAATTGAAGCCCAAATTTTATCTATAAATATATACTCAAGGCTGACGAAGAAGATCATAAAAAATCAGAAGAAAAAAAAAAAGGTATAAGAACTCAAGCTCAAATTTATTAGAATCAACTACTGAAGTTCCAAAGCTTTGTATTCAAGTCCGATAGTGGTGTTAGTGTGCCTTCAACAATCTAGGTTTTTTAGATTGTGTGAAGAAGACTTGGCTGGTAGAGTCAAGGTCTGCGTGTTTCTCAAAATTGTGGGGTTGTCACAATGTTTGAGAAGACTGGCTTGGAGGGTCAAGTGCTTTGGAATTCATGTTGTTGAATTAGTAGATTAAATCCTTATGAGTGAATGGTCTGGATGTAGCAACGCTAGTTGTGAACTAGGAAAAATTATTACTTCTACTTCAAGTAATGTATCAAGTCTGAATTAGTTTAATCAAATAATGGATCCATGAAATAGATCTGATATAGCGATTCAAAGACCTTAATTTGAATATGACACTTCTATAATTCTTTTTCAAAACATAATATGTATATCTACGGACCAAGAATTAAAAAGAATAGTATTAGAAGAAGCCCACAACAACCACTAAATCATTCACCTTGGAGCCACCAAGATGTATCAGGATCTTAAGAAGGGATATTGGTGGCCAGGTATGAAGAATGATGTGGCAACCTTTGTTGCCCAGTGCCTAACTTGTTTGAAGATAAAACTAGAACATCAAATGCTAGCAGGTATGGCAGCCTCTAGATATACCTGAATGGAAATGGGATTCTATTTCCATGGCTTTTGTAGTAGGACTCCCACGTACCTAGTCAAGGTATGATTCCATTTGGATAATTATAAATAAATAGACTAAGTCAGCCCACTTCTTACCTATCAAGGCTACTTACAATCCCCCTAAGCTAGCTAAGTTATTTATAGACTTAATTGTAGTTGTAGTCCTCCTATTACTAATCCATGAAATTGGTCCCCCTATTTTAAAAGTCTATAGTTTTGGTCCCTCTATGATTTTTTAACTAAAAATGACGACATGAGATGATTTAAATAAAGTGACATATGATACAATGATGTCGAGTGATTAACAACCATGTAATTAGAATAAAATGCTATAAAAATTTAGCTTTCAACTTCATAAATTTTTCACATTTTTAATTGGTTTAGTTGCAGTTTTGATCCCCTTATTTTAGGTGAATCGCGAAAGTAGTCCCCCATTTTATTTCTCTCCAGTTTTGGTCCCTTAAACAGAATTTTGGTAAAAAATTTGATGAAATTTCATTTTTTTTTCATTTATTTAAGCCACACATGCCTCAATATCTTGTGGTGCAACAATTTTACTTGAAATTTATTATCATAAATGGTGTAGTACGGCTTCAAAAAATGAAATTTCATCAAGTTTTGAACCAAAATTCTGTTTGGGGGATCAAAATTAGGGAGAAATAAAATGGAGGGACTACTTTCGGGATTCAACTAAAATAGGGAAATCAAAACTGCAATTAAGTCTTTTTAATTTAAGTAATGACATATGAATAATTGATGCATCTAGATGGTTCTATACCATAGAATTGTATGCCACGTCATTTAAAATATGTCACATCGTTATTTTTTAGTTCAAAAATTTGAGGAAGGGACTAAAATTGTCGACTTTAAAAATATGGGATCAATTTCATGAACTGGTGATAGTAAAGGGACTATAACTGCAACTAAACCTTATTTATAAAGGAGATAGTAAGATTACATGGGGTACCTCACAACATAATATCATATAGGGACTCCAAATTTACCTCCTTATTTTGGAAAGCATTTCAAAAGTCTCTAGAAACTACGTTACACCTTAGTACTGCCTATCACCCCCAAATTTTTGGTTAGACTGAGAGGATAATTCATACTCTAGAGGATATGTTAAGGGCATGTGTTATAGAAGATGGTGGGGGATGGGATTCACACTTGCATTTGGTGGAGTCTGCCTATAATAACAATTACCATATCAATATAGGTATGACACCTTGTGAGGCCTTGTGTGGAAAGAGATGCATAACACCTTTGTGTTGGGCAGAGGTAGGAGACAAGGGGATTTTAGGCATTGAGTTTATCCAAGAAACCATGGATAAAATTAAAGTCATTAGGGACAAGTTGAGGATCTTACCATATAAGGATACCCTTATAGTTTGAGAAAGGTATCATCTATTTTTAAGGTTATCCATATTGTTGGCATTGTAAGGTTACCCATAATGTTAACATGAAGTTTTTCCTGTTTCCCAACTAAAGAAATATACTCCAAATCCTCACCAAATTTTAAGCCATAAGTCTATCCAACTTAAACCCAACCTCATATACAATATAGTGTGTGTTCAAATTATGAACAGGAGCATCAAGGTTTTGAAGAACAAAGTTAAAGTACAAATTAAAAAGACCAAAAAAAATTATTTATTAATATTGTGTTTTTAGTAATATTAAATTAGGAGCAGAGGTAGAATAGAGAAGTAGTAGCATTGACAACTCCAAGTGGCAAAGAGAGAGATAAAACTTACTACCTTTACTTCTCTCTTCTTCACTTTCATTCACGTGAACAAAACCTACCTTCCACCTTCATTTTTCTTTCATTTTTTTTCTAGTCATACACCCTCCTATTGTTCATCGTCCTCACCAAACCTTCATTTTTCCTTCTCTCTCAAATCTTCCAATAAAAAAGTTCACAAAAATTCCTTAAAGCTTCCCAACAACCTTGCATGTGGGAATCTTCCTCATCATTTTTGTGAACCAACTCAAATCAATAAAGCGGAAGATACCATCTACAAGAGGAGCTTGGAGCTATTTTAAACGTGAATCACCTTCCTGTTTAGATATGTTCCTATGATAATATTACATTAACTTATTTTTAGCATTTGTGTTATGTGGGTTATTCATTAAAATCCTTTATTTCTTGTTAGAATTGTTTTTGGGGATTTGTGTGCATTAAAAGAGCTTATATGCGTGAAATAAGTGAAATCTTTAGCATATAGGTGTTTTGAATCTGCACCAAATGATTTGAATTGGCATGCATATCATTTGTTTGTTTGTTTGTTGCTTGAGTTGTAGTGTTAGTTACTTAAGAAATCCTAGAATTTTGGGATTTGAATTCATGTGAAAGGTGTGAATCCTTCCCTGAACATAAATACACGTGTTTGGATGTTTTCCACCATTGCCATTGTCTTTTGTCTTTGATGGTTGCATCCGTTCCGGCATATAATTGCTCGTTATTTAAATTCTAAGTGTTTCTGCGTCTGGTGGTTGCCATTACAAAAATACTAAGTCTTTTTTACTCGGGTGGTCCTCTTCATGTTGCCTCTAGTGGTTCTCATTCTAAAAAATTTAAGTATTAGTGCCTCTAGTGATTCTCTTCATGTTGCCTCTCATAGTTGTCGTTACCAAAAATAATAAGTTTTTCTGCCTCTGATGGTCCTTTTCATGTTGCCTCTAGCGGTTCTCGTTATAAAAATTCTAAGTGTTTTGGCCTATAGTGGTTTTGGTTTTCTTTAGATTTCGTCAAGTGTTGGTCGTTATTAAAATTCTATGTATTTCTACCTCGGGTAAAATATCCATTTCCTTTCTTCCTCTGATGTTGCTTCTTCCTCTGACATTGCTTATTCTTCTCTTCTTCCTCTGATGATGATCCTTCTACTCTTCTTCCTCTAACATTGATGATTCTTCTTTTCTTCCTCTAACATTGCTTCTTTTCTTCCTTTGACTCTAATCAATTTTCATATTCCTCAATATCTTATCACTGTTCACATTCATCTGAATCTGGTCAGTGTTCAAAATCCTATGGACCTGTATCATCTTCTTCATCCTCTAGAGGTGTATCCTTTGATACATCCTTTAGACGTGCATCCTCTCATACATCCTCTGGATGCGTCGTACTAAGGGCCTTGCATACATAGCATATCTATGAAAGAAATATTTTTATATCACACCCATTTTATTTTTATTTCCTTAGCAGCTAGAGAAATTTGAGACGAGTTGAAACAAGAGGAATAATTCTGGACTGACAGGCATTTAAATTTGATGTTTCCATTTTACGTTGTAATCAAACAGTTGTGATTCATATTCAAATATAATAAACAAAGAATTTGAATTTTCAATGTAGTTTCAATTGAATTGGTGATTCTAATTAATTATTTGTTATTATTTGCCTCTGTTTATAAATTCAATTGATAAGTTTTAGATAATTAGTATTGGATCTAAAAACAAATTATTGAATTAAGTTAGAAAGACTTAGAACATTTTTATATTAGAATATTTTGATAACCTGATTTGTTTGAAGGAAACGATATGTAGGCCCAAAAGGAAGTAAGTCGAAGGATATTCTTTATTTTGACATTATTTTTCCATATATAAATTTAAATTTTATTTATTGAAGAGTATAGATAGTTACATTAATCCATTGTTGTTACAACAACAAACCCGATATTGTGGAGTGTATGAAATACAATTCCCACCTTTCTTGAACCCTTTTTTTAGACAACTATGATTGCACTCTCTATCTGTTACACATTTGTTTGCACAAGTTTTTCCTGGAGGGTCTGGAAAAGAATCGCCCGCTGCAATAACTGAAAAGGTTTTTTGTATTCAATATATCAAATTCATTTACTATATTTTATATCCAAAATAAAGCTAAATAAATAAAACTATTTTTGTTCTTTACCTGAAAGCAAAACAAAAGCAAT